>OX377621.1:169107616-169398188 GCA_947397865.1 Polietes domitor | reverse complement strand
AAAAAATATTGAAAAAAAAAATAAAAAATATTGGAAAAAATTCACATGAAATTCCAAAGTCTGTTCAAACTATTCAAAATCAATAAATATTAATTTTTTGTCGATCAGTGTAGCATGGTTTTATTAAAGATTTTATTTATATGAAATAAATAAAATATTTAATAATTGAATTTCAATTTAATTTCCTTTTAAAAAGGAAATATTGGGAAAAAATCACATAAAAATCCAACGCCGGTTCACACTATTCAAAATCAATAAATAATAATTTTTTGTCTGTCAGTGTAGCATGGTTTTATTAAAGATTTTATTTATATAAAATAAATAAATTATTTAATATTTGAATTTCAATTTAATTTTCTTTTAAAAAGGAAATATTGGGAAAAATTCACATAAAAATCCAACGCCTGTTCAAACTATTCAAAATCAATAAATATTATTTTTTTGTCGATCAGTGTAGCATGGTTTTATTAAAGATTTTATTTTTATGAAATAAATAAAATATTTAATAATTGAATTTCAATTTAATTTCCTTTGGAAAAAATATAGAAAAAAAGAAGAAATATAAAATTCACATAAAATCCCAAAGCGTGTTCAAACTATTCAAAATCAATAAATTTTAATTTTTTGTCGATTATTATAGATTTTATTTATATGAAACTAGCTGAACCCCGCCCGCTTCGCCAGGCAAAAACACAAATGGTAAAATTAAAATCAGGTTTCATATTGATCTTATCATATTGATATTATCGTGGTCAGTAATATATACGTTCCAATTTTCAGCCTTCTAGCTAAAAGACACACACATAAAATGAAAATCCAAATTTCGGCATCATATTTATCATTCTCGTGGTCAGTAATATTTATGTACCATGTCCTATGTCCTTCCTTGGGCCAACACGAATTCATCAAGCCCAAAATCGTGAAAATCAGACGATCCGTTATAAAGTTTTGCGTGTTCACACGGACGGCATTCTCTTTTATAAATATAGATAAATAAAATCTTTAATAATTGAATTTCAATTTAATTTCCTTTGAAAAAATTTTGAAAAAAGAAGAAATATAAAATTCACATAAAATCCCAAAACCTCTTCAAACTATGCAAAAATCAATAAATTTAAAATTTTTGTCGCTCAGTGTGTCTGGGTTTTATTAACCATTTTGTTTATATGAAATAAATAAAATCTTTAACAAGCGATTCCGTCTCAAATATTTAAATTTTCCACACACACTCAGTTCACTCTAAATACCACTCCAACCAACACTACTTTTGAAAAAATCATAATATTTAAACAATATTAACTAACAATTCGAAAATCAAAATGTGCTAGATTTTGTTATCATTTCATCGCAACCGACAAAAAAGTTGAAAGCAATAAATTTTGAAATGCTTAAACAAAAGACTTAAGCATTGAACTTCATTAATTTGCTATAACTCCTGTTTTTGTTTAAGCTTTAGTTACCGCAACAAAAGACTTAAGTCTGCTAACTTGTTTTATTTCGACCATACACACATTCCTACATTCATATATATGTGTTATCTGAAAATGTCACGACAGAAAGTTTTATATTTTTTTCATTAGTTTTGTTTTTTTTATTTTTCGTCTTTCATTTCAGTTTGATAACTCAAACTGAATGTTGTGAATCCAAAAGGAATTATAATTTGCAACACAAAAGATTTTACCAAGTCAAAAAATCAATTAACTCATGTTGAACTGACTGAATATGCATTATTTTCTTGTTATCTCTGTATAAATCTCTAGAAAGGTGTATTGGGGTGCTAAAGATAAATAATTATAGTTTTTGTTTGTAGTGAAACAAAGGTGTTCGTTTTTTTGTCGGCGCCCATACTTTATATCAGGCAAAATACGACATGACATTTTGTATTTCCTAATGATTCAATTTATAAATATGCAAACGCATGTGTTCTAGAGAGTGGGCAAGAAAAGAAAGTAGCCAATAAAATGTGGACTAAACTAAGCAAATAATTCTAGATTAATATCGTGCGGAGGAAACTTGTTGAACTTTAAATATTACTATATATAGCTTATTAATTTCAGATTTTGACATTGGATTGAAGCGGTAATGAAACGGAAAAAAGAAATAGAATGTTTAAAATTGAAAATTGGATTGTTGATTTTTGTTGGTCATATAAAATTTTAAATTTGAACTACCGATTACTTTGACTTTGAAAGTTAGAATAACATTCATTGTTATTTTTATTTTCAGGTTTACGTTTGACATTTGCAAAATTGGACGCTTTACACTCGAACAAAATTGGGAAATATTAAAAACTTACTTCGAATGTAGTGAGTCTTTAATGCAAACTGCAAGAAATTTATGCGGAAAATTTTCCACGAGAGATCGGCCTTCAGTTCAGCCTTCATGAAGCTCATTTTAATCTCGGTTGCTATATTTATAAGCTAAATTGCCGCCTATGTGATTCATAGAACCCACACGTGACTATTGAGAAGCCAACGCATCCACAACGAGTCACTGTGTGCAGTGAATTTTGCGCTATACTGAAAAATTCGTTTGATCAGATGAGGTATTGCCGAGTCAGTTGTGGTAGTCATATGAATGATATTGTGTTCCATTATTAAAGAAACAAATAAAACCAGAAATTTTTAAAAAATAATCTGTGCTTTTTTATAGCTGATTCTTTAAAGTTATAAATTGCCCACCCTATATTGCGAAACCACTTGACAAACCCTTTGACGGGGTGGAAATCATGATAGTGATAGTCTGCAGCCAAGTAATAAATGTCACCATGACATTTGTAAATAAATTTGCAATCTATTAAATATAGATGGAAAATGGTCTTGAGCCAGAACAATAGCCCAGTTCAAATCAAATATATTAAAAAATGTTAATGTAGTTGCATGAGTCAAAATATTGCTTTTTTATGAAATAAAATATTTATAGATTTTCGTTATAAAATCGTTATTTTTAGGCGAAATAGTCGAAAATGTTGTCATATTTTGTATTTTAGTCAAATGTATCTCGAATAATATAAAACTGGATTTCCGATTTTTTGTTGTTGGGTCTTTATGTATTTCGGTTGACGATATGGCCTTTGACTCATCTTTGCTTACTGCCAGAATTACGTTCATAGCTTCAGTCTCAATAGTTGTAAAAAATAAAAAAATCTGTCCCATAATGCTCTTGTTTTCGTCAAAACAGCATTTTATTGTGGGTGACGTCATTGGACGTAAATCTGAGCTAAATATTGGCTCGATGTCGTGACATGATCAACAAGTTCATTCCGCCTAAATTGGATGACATTGATGTGATCCACAAGAGGGAGGCGATTTTCAATACATCTCATGAAACAATTCAACTACCAGGTTGTGTACTCTCCTGTAGGTGGCCAGTATTGTCCCCCTAGATCATGTGGTTTATCACCGTTGGATTGTTTTGCTATCGGGTTATCTGCTTCCAAAGGAATATGTCAACAAGCCTACATCCACCGTTGGAATGATAAACTCGCATTATATATTTCATTAAATCGTTGAGTAAATTTCAAGACTTACGTTGTATGTAAGTATATTTGCATAGAGAAAATAAATTTCCTGATTTTACCCATTTACGCACAATTCGAGATTTTTTGAAAAACTTTTTGTGTAATACAATATAAAAAATTTATTTTGAAGTAAGATTTGATAAATTCTCATAGAGGCATAAACAAAGCGAAACAAGCTGAAAAAGGAAAATACTATACTTTGAGTTGTTACTCTTTGGTGAAACAGGTGTGGATGACATATTTTATAGCAATTGCTGACACCGACATGATATCGTTCTATGCTTATTTTTTTATATATTTTTTTAGTTAAACAATAATAAGCAGACCTATAATTCTGAAAGGTTGTGTTGAGTAGCACATTTTTGTAGAATAAACTTACAGATCAGCTAATCTGAGCATCTTTCTAAAGTGGGTTAAAGTTTTATTTTTTTGGCAAAAGGAGGATTATACTAAGTAAAAAATGTTGTAAGTTAATGTCTATAATATTTTTTGTGGAAGATTGTAACTCTCTAGCTTCTCCCTTTATGAGCCAATTTGACTCTTTTTCGAGAAAACCAAAGAAAGTCATTTCAAAAAGGACATTTAAGAATTAAAATGTTCTACGAAAAAAATTGCCGGGATATTTCAGTGAGGGTAAACAAAGACACCAAAGTTGTAAATAATGATCTTCACGCTTAAATAGCAAAATTACACATTTTTTGAAGATCTATCTTTTTCGACAAAAAATGTGGGTATTTCGCTAGAGCACGGTAAGCAAAAAATACAAATGAGATATTTTTAGGACCATTTTTAATTTACTTTAAACTATTAATTTTAAGCGCCATTTGTATGTCGCTATGTAACCATTTGTCAACCGAACTGGAGTAGACATATTTGTGAAACGACAATTGTGTGTCTGAATACGGTTTTTTTAAATACGGTCCAAAAGTTGTTCGAATGGTTGGCAATGAACCTGATATTTCAAATTTGGATGACCGACGACTCCCATTTCAAAGTCAAATTGCTGGAACGAAGAAGCCACACGACATCCATGAAACACCTCTACATGGCTAAAAGGTTACTGTTTGGTCCGGCATTTGTGGTAAAACTATAATTGGACTATTCAGAGGATGCGAATGAAGCGAAAAGAATCGACATTGGTCGAAATTAGTTTGCCCATAAATGCGAGAAAAAAAGTCTGGACAGTTACAAGATTGTACGCTACATAGCAAACAATTAACTTTGTGCGCTGTGACTGACTTCCGAAATCTCCAGTGTTTACCTCCATCCAATTTATTTTTGTGGGAAGGCAAAATGTACTTGGAGACGATTAAGTAACAAGCTGAAGGCAAACATTCATGCCGAAATCAATCCTATACCGCTCGGAATGATCGACAAATTGAAGGAAAAGAGCAGCAAAAAGAGGTGTTATTTTGGTATTCAAAGTAAAATGCCATTTTTTGAGATAAATGATCGGATGTTTATTTCATAATAAAGAGGAGGCTATGCCGTTAATAATGAAAAACAACATCAGATAAATGGCCACCAAGACCACGCTTACAGGACTATATCCTTTTCATGAATTTTTCCATAACCAAATCGCAAAGTGGCTTCCCTATATCCTCGATAGCCTCACGAATTCTATCTATGAGGTCCTGAATCGACGCTGGGCTGTTGGCATAGACCTTATCTTTCACGAGGCCCCAAGAATCTCGGTGGCCAATTGTGATCACCTCTTCGAGAGATAACATGGTCCGGAAACTTTTCCCGTAAAAGAGCAATGGTATCGTTGCTTGTGTGGCAAGTAGCGCCGCCTTGTTGAAAGTAAACGTTATCCAGATCAATACCATCCAACTCCGACCATAAAAAATCATTAATCATCTCTTGATAGCGCAATCCATTCACCGTAACTGTTGATCCAACCTCATTTTCGAAAAAGTATGGTCCAATGACCCCGCCGGACCATAAAGCGCACCAAACAGTCACACGATGAGGATGGAGAGGCTTCTCAACAATAACTCTTGGGTTTTCCGAGTATCATCATACCTATATGCCACATTATGCCACTATGCCCCAAAAATGTTGCATTCTGATTTTTCTTTTTTTAATATCGAAAACGATATTCAAAAAATGTATTCATAAATTTTTGTTTTAAAAAATTTGTACTTTCATTTTGGAAATATAGACCCGCTTATATGTTCAATAAAAATTAATTATGATGGCTATTAATATTACCACTTTCACATAAACACAAACATATATAAGTCTAAAAAATGCGATTTAAAAAAATCATTAAAAATATAAAAAATAAAATATCTTGTTTAATTTTTACCTAGCAAACATTCTAACAAAGAACACAATATCTACATGAAAAATATCTACGGATAAATATAGAAGATATGATACTCTTTGCAGGCGCAAACGATTTTTTAAATGATATTTATTTATAAAAAGAAATCCTTTGTTAATGCGATATGTTTGATTAGTGATCGATTTTCTATGTGTTTTGAATGTAATACATTCGAATTCCAGCTGCTCGATGAAGTAATTTCTTCTCACGAAGGAGGGTTTTGTTTTGGTAATAAAATAAGAAATTACTTGACCGAATAGCTGGAATTCGAATGTATTACATTCAAAACAATCAAATCGATCATTAATCAAACAACGCAAAAATTAATAATTTTTACAAAATAAAATATTATTTTATCGAATTTATAAAGGATTTTTTCGCGCTATTTATAAAAAAGTAAAAAAATATTATTAAAAAATCTTTTCCGTTTGCAAAGAATGTCATTCGAAACTCATAGAAAATTTTGAATATTTTTACTTCTTTTCTTACAACATGTTCTATGTGTTTTGAATGACACTCTTTGCACGAAACGAAAGACTTAAGAAACAAACGCGATAATGTTTGGAAAGTTCTACATGTGATAGTATTTTTCTGTTCTGCTTAAGATCGTTATACGTTGTAAGTGTCAAACGGATCGTTACCTTACTAAATGACACACCAAACGAAAGACTTAAGCAACAAACTTGAATTCTTCTTCAAGCCTATTGATCTGCTGCTTTGTCATTCCCACATTCTTGCCCACCACTTTGTTAAAATAGTTTTAGAGAAAAACAACTTGTATTTCAATTTTCATTTTCATTTTTTCATATATTTTTCAAAAAAATAAAGTATTTGTTGTTTGTGTGTTTGCTTTGTTTTTATATAATAAAAAATTCATAATATATATAATCTACAATTCATTGGTATTTTTTGCAATAAATATATACAATAAAGTGTCAAAAAAAAAAAATAATAAATGTAAATCATTGAAAATAATACAATTGTTGCAATCAAATGGTTTATATACAATTTTTTCGAGCCAAAGGCCGGTCAACATGTTCAATAATAAAAAAATCATAATAAAAAATAAAAATGTGCTTAAAACTACAAAAAATAGGGTAAAGCATGCAAAATATATATATAGCAATCAATTCAATGTTTCATATGTACAATATTTTGGTATAAACAATTAAATTAATAACTAAAAAAGCGATAAAAATAATATAATTAATAAAAATCATAATCTTTAAAAAAATTCACTAAGCAACTTAAACGCTAATATTTGGAATTTTCAATTTCAATTGGGGTTGCAAAGGCAGACTGCTGACGAGGATTGAACATCCTGCCGCAGTGGGCTCTAAGCATATATATACAATTTGTTTTGTTCGTTCCAAGGAAGGGAGGGGCGATGTAAAAATCATTATTAACTAAAAGTTTGCATTGACTATAAATGGTTTTCGTTTTGTGTTGTCTAGAGGTGGTTTTGGTAACTTATGAGTGAGACTTGAGAGAGGTGGGCTGGCTGGCTGGCTGGGCGGCTGGCCTTTGTTTTAGACGCATACAATACCTCTTTGAGCATGAGCATGGGGACCGAAACGATAGTTGTTCTCGGCCAACTTTTGTCGCTTGGAAGCCTCCGAGTCGGAAGAGTTCTCGGAGTTCTCGGCCTCATTGTTCAAGTGGTAGAATTTGCGGCGCATGCTTTGCTGTCTCTCCTCTTCGCTGGACTCGCTCAACATGTCGCTGTCGCTGGAGCTGCGGGAGGTTTTCATGCTCAAGTCCATGGGACAGTCCTGGTTCATGGGCTCCTCCTGGTACATGGGCACGGGCGATGTTTCGTGGCTAATGGAGCACACCGAGACGGGCGACAATGATTCCATTTTGGCGGCGAATGAGGGTTCAGGCGAGGCGTTTTGCGACATGACTGGCATGGGCTGCTGTGGTTGCTGTTGCATGGGTGAAGCTCTCATGGCAATGGGGCTGTGGATTTGATGCTGGGCGGCGGCGGCGGCGGACAATGAGGACACGGGAGAGATGGAGTGATGCGAGTGCATGTATTTGCTGTCGTGTTCATCATCATCACCGGAGACGCACAATTCGGGTGATTGACGGCCAGATTGCTGCTGGGGTTCCTCGTGAGTCAAAGAGTGCACGGAGTGGTTGGTGGGCGAGAAACGAGACAGGGATTCAGCCGAGGCAGCAGAGTCCACGGATTGTCTGTGTTTGTACATTTCCGAGCGGTAGGCTGCATCGGCGGCGGCAGCAGCGGCGGCTGGATGATAGCCGGGGAACAGCAAATGTGGTGGCATTTGGAAGGCCGAGGGCGGCGAGCCGGCAGCACCCATGGTGGGTATGGAGTTCATCATGCTGAAGAAGGGCAGAGCAGCGGCCGACATGAATGGGCCGGCAGACATTTCGGGCAAGTACGAGGGATAGCCCAAGTGGGGGGCGCCAGCAGCAGCGGCAGCGGCCAAGTGTGAAGAGCGTTGCGAGAACTGTTGTTGGGCAGCAGCGGCGGCGGCAGCAGCAGCCATATCGCCGAAAGGTGAGCCGGCGGCAGCTGGATTTGGGGGCACCGTACCGTTGGCAGCAGCTTTGGTGGCCGCTTCGACGGCCTGCTGTTGCTGTTCTTGCAACAGGCAGTGGATCTTGAACCAGTTGGAGCGGCGACCATAGCGTGAGCCACCCTTGGACATGCCAACGGTGTAGCATTTGCGCAAGCGGCAGGCCTTGCAGGTGGTGCGGTTCTTCTTGTCAATAACGCATTTGCCATTGTTTTTGCACTCGCTGATAGAGGAGAGATTGTTGTAGGAGCGGCCAAAGAAAGACTGGAAAGAGAAAGGAAAAAATGGGGAAAATGAGATTAGTGACTTTGAATGAATTGAGTGTGAAAAGAAGAAGACTTGGAAAGTTGTTCTTCTTTTGAGAGAGTATTTCAATCTTTTTGATTGAGTTTGGATAATTACCTTGCATCCTTCACATGTGAAGGCACCGAAGTGGAAGCCGGCAGCGGGTTCGCCACATACTTTGCATGTTTGATTCATCTGTAAAGGGAAAATGAAAGAAAATTGTGAGATTAGTTTAAAAGTCTTCCAAGATAGTGAGCGTTTTTCAATTGTACCATTTCGAAAACCATGATGCCAGATGATAACTGTTGTACTTATTTGTAAACCCTGATGTTTACTCTTTGAGCTGTGCAGAGCAAGTGTGTGTGTTGTTTTAAAAAACGACAGTTAAATACTAAAAAATCCACGAGCGTTACACATTTTATGACTTTCAGTTACAAAAAACTAAAGCTGTGCGGATTGTGCAACCCTAAATGTTTTATGACCCCCCCGGCAGGTAGAAATTTGTGTGTTTGAAATTTTTTTGAAAATAAATTTAAGAAAAATTCATTTTCGTGATTTCAAAACCTTGACTCGCCAAAAAAGTCATAAAAAAGTAAATTACGGTAAAAGTACCAAACGTTTTGTGCAATTTGTTGAAAAATTTTGGAAATTGGGAAATTCACAGAATTTTACAACACCCTCCGGCACACACACACCCGCGCACTTACACAAATATTGAGAGCCCAAAAACTAGGAAACTAAACGAGTGTTTGTTTCAAAGTAAAAAAAAACTACTCGAGGAACTGTTAAAAAGCCGGCGGAAGTTTTCGATTTTTTGACAATAATTTTTTGATAGGTTTTCGGTTGGTCTTTCTTGGCAGCTTAACTTACCTTGTTTGTGTTTGTGTAGTAAATCCTTTAGAAATATATCCAGAAATCAAGGGGGTGTCACTTTTTGTATTGCTTTCGTTTTTTAATTGTTTTTAGCACAATTTTATTTTGTTGTTTGTTGAAAATCACTGCACTTTGTTTTTTTCTTTTCTTCTTTAGGGTAATTCAATTTTTTTCTTTTTTGAATTCTTTTAAATGTTCTCTTTTTTATTCAATTTATATATTAGTTTTTAAACGTCTTTTTGTGTTTTTGATTTTAAAAAATAAATCTTTGTTTTTTTCTTCTTCTTAAAAATCTTAAAATTCTAAGAGCTATATGTTTCTCTATTCATTGCTATTGAAGTACAAAATACCAAACTGTTCTTTCATTAGATTATATACCGCCGAGCACAAGCGCCTCGCTACATAGGCTCTGTTAAAAATCCAACACACTCACTCTCTGTGCGTTCTTTCACAAAACCAAACGCTCTCAGGTAATTCCTCCGGTTGGGCCAGCTCTGTCTAGCTTATGGCAGCGCACATAAACACCTCTCGTTCTTACCTACAATGATCGGGGCTGCTCTCTCTCGCTCTGTCTACCACTCTCTTGTTCACTTACACCGCCAACTCTTTCTCGCCTTAACCCCTGCTCACACGGTGGTGGTGGTTACTCTTTCTCCGGCTTATGTGGTGAGTGTGCGGCGGCGAGCCAACATGCCCGAGGTAACATACAATGAATGAAGCAGTGCTTAGTCTCTCTGCGCATGTTAACGGAAGCATGGCTTAACAGTTTAAGCCGAGTGTGGGGATTAACATTTTAAATCTCTTCTAAATCCCCAGAAGAGTTAAGGGACCATGGCCGTTGGCGATTCATTAAGACCGGCTCTGTTATCCCTGTTAACATCACTGTTAGCACTTAACATGGAAAGAGAATTTCTGTTTATTTCTCTTAAATTTAATTAACATTTCCTTCTTATCTCTTTTGAGCTGTAATGTCCAGCAGAAATGTTATAGATTTTTTCAACCGCATTCTTTTCAATATTGAGTTAATATCTCGTTGTCGTCGTTTTTTCTGTCTTTCTTTTTTTTTTGGTTTCTTCTACAAAAGGGGCGGAGTTTTGTTATACCATAGTTCGCCTTACTTAATGCTCAGTTTAGTTACAGTTATTTACTTATGTTAATTTAATTTGTTTAGTATATTGTTCGTTATTGTTATTGTTTTTCGATTTTTTGTTCGTAACTGGAAATGATTTATTGAAAATATCATAAATAAAACTTGTTTAAGTTTGCCAGACATCAGCAGTTATTTGTTTTACAATCTTGGTATTTCATCCATAAAACTCGATGTCGAGCGTCAAGTAACTGGAGAGGCAGGAGATGGCGTTAACAAATGCTGTATAGAATTTACGTCTTAACTTGGCATAGCTCGTAATCGATATAGCCGTAATTAATTAGATTTTTATTTTGAAAAGTGAAAAAGAGAGAGAGAGAGAGAAAAGGGGGATTTTTGTATTTGATTGCAATGTGTGCTGGTATAGATTTTAAAAATTTGCAGAATTTTAGAAAAAATATTCGGTGATTTACATTTTCCCCTTGAGACCTTATATTGAACAATTTATAGGGTTTTTGAAAACATTTGTATGACAATGTCTTTGAGGGATTTACAATTTTTATTTTATAATGATAATTATGCTGAATAGGATGCAATGATTCACTTGGGAATTTTAAATAATACCTCATGAAATCCCAAATAATTCTTAATCGATTTAATTAGATTTTTATTTTGAAAAGAGAAACTGGGATTTTGTATTTTATTGCAGACTGCTGTGGAATATTTTTCAAAATTTACATTTTTCCCTGATAGCTAATATCTGCAAGTATTTGTATGACGAAGTCTTTGGGGGATTTACATTTTATCCAAATACTTTTATTACAGAAAAAAAGATAATTATGCTGAATAGGATGCTATGATTCACTTGGTAATTTCTCAACAAATCGTAACATAATTATATAGATTTTTATTTTAAAAAGAGGAACTCGTATTTTATTGTAGTGTGTGCTGGTATTGATTTTAAAATTTCAGGATTTTAGAAAAATATACGGAGAATTTACATTTTCCCCTGAGATGTTATATAGAACAATTAATATGGAATGTTATCATGTCTTTACATTTTATTCAAATAAAGGGTGATTTTTTAAGAGCTTGATAACTTTTTTTTTAAAAAAAACGCATAAAATTTGCAAAATCTCATCGGTTCTTTATTTGAAACGTTAGATTGGTCCATGACATTTACTTTTTGAAGATAATTTCATTTAAATGTTGACCGCGGCTGCGTCTTAGGTGGTCCATCCGCTTAGTCCAATTTTGGCATTTCCACGTTTTTGAGTAACAGAGACCCAATTGGTGCGAACGGCGACGAATCGAAAATTGGTGGTCATCATTAACACTGGCCGATACAGCTGCGATATTTTCTTCAGTTCGCACTCTACGTAAGCGTGTTGGTGGTTTAATGTCCAACAATGTAAATTTGGTGCGAAATTTAGTCACAATAGCCCGAATAGCCGCTTCAGTGGGTCGATTAAACTGACCATAAAATGGAAGCGCGCAATGAACTTTCTTAACAGAGCACGCATTTTGATAATAAAATTCAATAATTTGCAAGCGTTGTTCGTTTGTAAGACGATTCATGATGAAATGTCAAAGCATACTGAGCATCTTTCTCTTTGACACCATGTCCGAAATCCCACGTGATCTGTCAAATACTAATGCATGAAAATCCTAACCTCAAAAAAATCACTCTTTACTTTTTATTCGATATTTACAGAATATTTTTTAAATGATAATTATGCTGAATAGGATGTTATGACTAACATGGACATTTTTACCAATTCCCCAAGAAATCTCATTGCATTAAAAAAATCAATTTAACACATAGTTCGTAATACGATATTAACGATTTTTATTTTCAAAAGAGAAATTGGAATTTTGTATTTTTTTGGTAGAGTGTAATTTTTAAAATTTGCATGATTTTAGAAAAAATATACATGGGAATTACATTTCCCCTTGAGACCATACATTGAACAATGTGCAGGGCTTCAGAAAGTATTTGTATGACGATGTCTTTGATTTATCTTTTATTCAAATACTTTTTATTCGATATTTACAGAAAATTTTTAAAAGATAATTATGCTGAATTATTAACAATTCCTCAAGAACTCCCATTGCATTAAAAAATTAATTCAACACATATTTTGTAATTCGATATTGACGATTTTTATTTTGAAAAGAGAAATGGAGATTTTGTATTTTATTGTAGTGTGTCTATAATATAGAGGTATAATTTTTAAAATTTGTAGGATTTTAAAAAACATGCGGGGGGAATAATTTGCTGGGATTCAGAAAATATTTGTATTACGATGTTATTGAGAGATTTACATTTTACTCAAATACTTTTTATTCGATATTTATAGAATATTTTTTAAATGATAATTATGTTGAATAGGATGTTATGATTCACTTGGGAATTTTTAACAATATCTCTGAAATGCCATTTCAATAAAAAAAACAATTTAACACATATTTCGTAATCGATATAAACATAATTAAATTGATTTGTATTTTGGAAAGAGAAACGGGGGTTTTTATTTTATTGTAAAGTGTTGGAATAATTTTTAAAATTTGCAAGATTTTAGGAAAAAATCAAATCAAATGTTCAGAGCTTAAGAAAATATTTATACGACGATGTCTTTGAGGGATTTACATTTATTCAAATACGTTTTATCCGGTATTTACAGAAAAATATTTTAAACGATAATTATGCAATGCCGCAAGAAGTTCTATTGTATTAAAAAATCACATCTATATAATTATTCTCGCATATAAAATGATATTAAACCGAAATAGCTATTGAGACTACAAACTTGTTTGCATAATTGTCTTCCACGCTTAAGTTGCATGTAGCATGAAGTAACACATAATTTATATATATTCTTTAGTTAGATAGCTCCAAAAATAGTTATTGGCTGGAAAATTGGACAATTTCTTTCTAACATTAACCAAAAATATTGTAATTATCATGAGAATGTATGACAAAAACACTATATACAAATTACAGCTGTTTTATTTCCAAATATTGTTTTCTTAAAAAATTGATATCTTAATCAAACAAAATACTATGGTAATGGAGTACATTAATATGGTTACTTTCAAAACAATTTCAAACGTTTATATTCAAACTTGTTTTTTAAAAAGTAATAATTTGAGACTACATCGTCTCAATTCGATTATCACATTTCAAAACTAAATTTCAACGTTTGTAATTAATTGTCTTTGTACGGTAATATGAATGCTAAGAACTATAGTCAAAAATTTATTAATGATCAATTATTTTGTTGAAAGTTCGCTACAAATCCTTCCGACAAAGCATCCAGCTAGAAATCATGGCCAGCTAGAAATTGCAACCATGTAATAAATGTCATCATGCCTTTTGTGATAAATTTACAAGGCGCAAAAAGGATTTGAGCCATTACAATATCCGAGTTCAAATCAGTTTTATTTTAAATATCCACTTATATGTCAAATATCATAAGATCTTTCTTGGCAATATTGTCATAAAATTTTATTTCACTTTCGTAAGAATATAATTTCTTTTATAGGCACAAAGTCGTGCTAATAAAATTATGGTATAATTCAGTCAATTTTTGGTTTAAAATCTATTAATTTGCACAAAATAAATCCGCACTTCTTGTATTTTAGTTTGTCTCTATGATACTATTAAGTTCTTTATTTATTATACTAATCATTCCAATTAAAATAATACAGTGTTCCCACTTAGCTATTTAGAAATGCTATCAGAAGAGAGTACACGAGTCCACCTCGCAGATTGTTTTTAAAATCGTTGCGATTTGTATTATATTTTCCAGATAATCATGACGACTCTGATCTAAGTAAATACTTCGGATATTCCAAAAATCAAACAGATGTATTATTTTTCGGAAAATATTATTTAACGGCTGTTTTTCTTTAAGCTGGGATAAGAAGCTGCGATAACAAAAACGTTAATAAAAAATTAATTTTTTGCTCAAAATAATAATAATTTTTTGCTCACATTGTCGCCAACTACAATATAAATATATGTATCAAAAGAAATTTTCAAAAAAATATTTTGTGTCGACTTTATTGGATTACAATTATGCAGGCTAAGTCAAAAAATTTTAACACAAAATTATTTTTTCAAAATTAGTTTTCACACGATCATTGATATTGCCTTTGGCGACAATTTTAATAAAGAATTTTTCATTTTGAGTGAAATTTTAACATTTTATTTAGATTTTTCTTATCGCAGCTTAGTTATCCAGTCTTAAGGGAAAACAGCCATAATATAATTGTTTATATTTAAAATTGATATTATTATATAAATGGAAATTGTTTGAAGATTTTCTAATATTCATCGGCCAAATTAACAAAAATATTTAATTATAAATATATGTCTTACACCTGGTTCAAATAATTATTATAAGACTTTAATAAATTATAATATAGACAAAATAATTAAGTCGGGTTGTAAAATAAAATATGCGAAATACGGTCTCCTTATCCAAACAAACATCCATAAAAACAAATTTAACTTAACATTAAATACTGTATCCCTGCCCTTCAAAAGAAACAGTATTGTTGACTAAATTTGTTGAGAATCAAATTTTATTTGTATTAAGAACAAAATTGTGTTGACAAACTTGACGAATTATGTTAGAAATACATGGTGGATTTTGATAAACTATTCCGTAAATTCGATGTACCAAAAAAACATTACATATCGAAATTCAGCTTTGAGGCAAAATATCCATGTACAGCTAATTGTTGGATGAAAGGAATTAAATATTTCCAATTGCGTCTGTATTCCTTTCGTGCTGTCTGAGGAACAGGAATATGCGCATTGTTTCAATGAAGTCTCTATACAACATTTAATCCCATCCAGATAATTGTATTAAATAATGTACATATATTGAAAATCGCAATTCTATTATGAAAATTGTTTCCAGAGAAAATTTATTTAATTCTTTCAATGATATTCGCATACAACATTCATTCCCATTCAGATAGTCGTATTCAATAATGTATATTGAAAATCGTGATTTTGTTTTGAAATTTTTTCGAAAGACTTTGCCATCTAGAGTGGAATTTGAACTTCAGATTGCTAGCAGTACGTTTTTATTACAAACTGGATTTTTGTTGTTTGTATGTATAGTTGGTCTGTTATGTTGTATGTCTTGTCATTTATTTTGGTTCAAGACCATAGGTTGTGCCGAAGTCTTCAGCAGAACCCAAAATTAGCAAAGAAGGCAAAGTGAGACCTTTATTGTTGCAGCTGAAAGTTGACTGCGCAGTTTCGATGGGTGCTATCCCATCTCATCAGAACTTTCGCAACGAATGTATGTCTTTGACTTAAATCAGGGTTCATATTAGTACCAGCGGTCACATATTTCCAATGAGAAGCGCTGATAAACAAAATATTCCACCGAACTAAGTCGACACACTAAAAATCTCACTTTGCCAATTCAATGTTGTTTTTGCATGTGCTCGCATCGCTCGCAACAATGCAAAGGTTGTTGTTGTACGGTATGTCCCGTCTTCACTGTACCTCGTGTGTATTGTTGTTGTTTGTATGTATAGTTGGTCTGTTATGTTGTATGTCTTGTCATTTATTTTGGTTCAAGACCATAGGTTGTGCCGAAGTCTTCAGCAGAACCCAAAATTAGCAAAGAACTGGATTTTTTTTAATTTTTAGATGTTCTGATTCTACTTAAAATAATATCAAATAAGTTTTTTTCTATTGTGTACAACATAAAAATATTTCACTTCATATAGTTGTTGTGACCATAAATACAGGGTGATTTTTTAAGAGCTTGATAACTTTTTTTTTAAAAAAAACGCATAAAATTTGCAAAATCTCATCGGTTCTTTATTTGAAACGTTAGATTGGTCCATGACATTTACTTTTTGAAGATAATTTCATTAAAATGTTGACCGCGGCTGCGTCTTAGGTGGTCCATCCGCTTAGTCCAATTTTGGCATTTCCACGTTTTTGAGTAACAGAGACCCAATTGGTGCGAACGGCGACGAATCGAAAATTGGTGGTCATCATTAACACTGGCCGATACAGCTGCGATATTTTCTTCAGTTCGCACTCTACGTAAGCGTGTTGGTGGTTTAATGTCCAACAATGTAAATTTGGTGCGAAATTTAGTCACAATAGCCCGAATAGCCGCTTCAGTGGGTCGATTAAACTGACCATAAAATGGAAGCGCGCAATGAACTTTCTTAACAGAGCACGCATTTTGATAATAAAATTCAATAATTTGCAAGCGTTGTTCGTTTGTAAGACGATTCATGATGAAATGTCAAAGCATACTGAGCATCTTTCTCTTTGACACCATGTCTGAAATCCCACGTGATCTGTCAAATACTAATGCATGAAAATCCTAACCTCAAAAAAATCACTCTTTACATATGTATAATAAAACACGCCAATTATTCGATATTATTTATTGATTGAACAATTGATTATTTAATTGATTGCCAGAATAGGCATTTTTTATAAGGATTCGAAAGCGTAAGTATTTCTGGTTTTGTTGATATCTTATTCATATCATTGCAGATCGTTCATGGCCAGGAAAGTTTTCCAAAAAATATCTGAGAACTTATTTGCCTTTGTCCAACGATTTTATTTTTCTCCCCAACTTCACGACAATTTAGAAAATATTATTTCTCAAATCTAATAAATTAAAAATCTACAAGAGAATTAAAAATCCAGCTATTAAATTCTGACTGTCGAAGCCAATCTAAGGTCACAAATTTCTCAAGAACTTTTCTGAAATACATGCCTGTGTGTAAATAAATAATTAAAATTCGAAATTAAATATATTTGTTTTTTCTCAAATGTAGGAATTTTTATTTTGCATAGATTTTTAGTAGCTGAACACAAATTTTAAGAATAAAAGTGCATAGATTTCAAATATGCCTCACTATATTTTATCTAAAATGTTAAGGAATTCGCATTCCAATTTAGCTGTATCAACATGGAAACTGAATTATGTTAGTATTCAAAGTACTGGATGCATTTGTTTTTCGATCTCATGTAAATTACCACGAATGCTTACATTGAGCCAGGAACGCACAATGTAAAATATGAAGACAATCTATGCTGTCATCTATCAAAAGATTTGGCTTCTTTGTGTTCTAGAATGCTCACTGACTTGGTGAAATCTTACATTTTACTTAATTTTAAAACATTTACTTTTAGACCCCAAAAACCTAACCCCCTTAACTTTGTTAAGAACTCGCTAATGCATTTTTACGAATACATGTTGACCCAAGAATGAATGCAAAAACTCAGTTATTATAAATATCCGAAATCCCTTCCGAATAAAAGAGCAATAAAATGGTCACCATGATTACTTCCCAGTATGCTGTCTATTGTAGTTTCCAAATGGGTACGGGTAGCATTTCTAACGGTCATTTCATTGTTCTATTATTTAAAATTGATTTCCACGAACTTCGTAAGGCCAATAAGTCTTTAGGACGGATTTACATTGCATGATATGACAGATCTTATCTTTGATAAGATAAAAATGTAGGAGCACGTATTTTTCAGATTTATTATTATTTATTACTTGGTGTGATTTTTTAAACGCTAATTCGGCAAGTGAGTTGTGCTTCTCCTTATAGAGGCCGGGTTTGATGTTGAAAAGTCGCTGCGAAGCCACTTGAAAAGACTTTTGAAATGGTCGAAATCATGATCGTGATAGTCTGCAGCCAAGTAATAAATGTCACCATGCCATTTGTAAATAAATTTGCATTCTATTAAATATAGATGCAAAATGGTCTTGAGCCAGGACAATATCCCAGTTCAAATCACATGTTATGCAATATTTAGTAATTCTTTAAATAGTGGAGAGAATGTAAATTGTTTGACTACCAATTAAATATAAAATTGATATGCATATTTATTCTCGTCATTCCATTGTGGAATATAAGGCCATGAAATTGATATATGTATATATATCCAATTTTTTAAAACAAACCTAATAACAAATAATTTTAAAATTTTTGATAGGAACTTTCCTTTAAAAAAATTCGGAAGAATTTCCACAACAGGAACATACATATTTCCTGTGCACAACCAAAAACGATTTCCTGTTAATGACACGAACACTGGCCGTCGTCCATAAAGTAAAGGGTGCAATTAATATTCGAGTTTTGACTTTTAGCCACAATCATAAAAAAGTCAATTTTCGATTTTGCATAAAAAACACCACCAAACAGCGGAACCATTTTTTTAGGGAACGCAAAAGATAAAAAACGAGACAACTCGTAAAAAACTGACGTAATTTTCATACACAGCCAAGGTCAAGGAAAAATGTGCTACGTGTCCTGCTCACACACACACACGCACACATGCATGCAACATTTTATGGCCCAGCACACAAACAACACATGCGACATTTGTGTTTTTTTCGCAACGATAATTTCGCGTCGCTGGTAAATTACTCTTTTTTCCTTTGAATGTTATAAATATTATACAACCTTTTCGCTGAGCGGCCCACAACTGACCTTCTTTTGCTCGTTCCTTTGTTAATTTGTTGCAAACGACACACTCTTTTTCCTCCGGTTTTCTGGGCTGCCTTCGCCCTCTCTCTCTCGCTCGCTCGCACGCGCAGGTCCATTGTTGTTGGCTGCCCTTTCGGGTTAGAAGTCAAGATTCGGACAATGTCAACATTAGCCAAGCATTGTTTTATGGCCGAGTGGGCAATAAAATTATGCGCTCCGCGCTTTACTTTCGTTTTTTCGCGACGCTAATCCGGCGTTTTTTATGACCTCTGGCTTAAGGGAATTAGTGGCTACCTAAGCACGTGATTTATTATCTAATCCTGGGATGATCCTACCTAAGCTACAGATAATCCCAGGATCATAATTACGGTACCTGTGCGACATGTACGCCAGCAACGGTCACCGTTGACTCCGCTCTTACACTCGTGCCATCTCTTTCTGGCGTGCAACTCTTTACGGGCTTAAGTTTTTTGCTGACCATTTGCCGAGTCGCTCTTTTTTCGCTAATCCTCTGCACTAATCCTCCGAGTGCAAAAAACTTAATCCGTATTTTAATCCGGGATTTAAGTTCGAGCAAAAAACACCGCGCACAGCACAGCACCTTTCTTTCGCGACTACAAATTTCTAGTGAGTAATTAAATGGCAAATTTTTGGAAATTCTGAAAATTTTTTCTTTTTAAAACAAAAAGAAATGCAAAAGAAAAAAATGCATTTTTTAAAAATGTGTGCATCCTAAAAAACGAGCCCACGAGTTGAAATCGATTAACATGGATTAGAGTTTTTTTCTTCGGCTGAGCAGAGGATTAGGCGAGTTTTTTTAAAAAACTTATAATCTCTTTACGATTGCTTAACCGTTTGGCTGGGCAGCCGAGTGAGCAGTTTTGTTCTTTTCTGGAGTGTGGTGGCTTCATGTGAATTTCGTCATTGTTTGAGGAAAAGGAAAACGTTATTTTGGTAGGTTTACAGACCAGCATCTCGCTGTGTGGGTTGTTGTCAACCCGGAATCCTGGAAAATGGCCTAAATGTCAATCCTTTGTTTAAGAGAAAAAACTAGCGTATTTTTTATGTCTTTTCCAAGTAAGGGTTTGGGTTTGAAAAATTATGAAATATTACGGGATACGCAGATTTTCTAATGATTTTCGAACTAAGTATGAATCGGTATAAACGAAATTACTGGAAAAACATGTTGAAGTAAAATATATGATGGGAAGTCGTTGGCCAGATGCACAGTTTGTCTCTTGATTTATTAACACTTTTTCAAGAGATGATGGATTATTTTATAACGATCATAGATTTGACTGGGTTTTGAGATATTTGCTACACATCCAAATGTCTTTAGGATTATTGGGATAATACAGAGAAGGGAGCCAAGATAGAGTAATTATGTGTCCTAGGTTCCTCCGAGGACTGATTACAATGAGCATGGCTGAAAATCTGTATCACAGAGAGAGAGGGAAAAGAAGAAGGATACTATCTGGGGTCAGATCCATGAGATGTAGCAACATTTGAGAATTTTACTCCTAACAAAAGAGTCTAGCATGCCATGGAAAAGTTACAAATCAGTTGAATTTTTTCGTATTCCCAGGTTGTACCTCTTAAGAATTGAACTAATATTAAAATGAAATAATAGTCAAATTAAAATAATGCCTCTTGTCTAAAATCGCATTTTAGACAATATTACAATAAGTTTTTGAATACTATAGTTTCAAATAAAATAGATTATAATTACTTTTATTGTGAATCATCGTAAAATACAACATACGAAGTGATATATTTGACGTCCTTACTGTGAATTATAAGGAAAATCGATTTGAATATTGCACTAAATATTATAAACTACAAACTACAAAATACGAATTTGATAAGTTTCCTAAGAATATACTCTCACTTTTCCATCAACACTCAGAAGGTGAGCTACGAAATAAATCTCTTGAATTAACAATTAATTGTCTTTGTTTTTTTATCTTACTCGTTTTATTTCTCTAACCATTATTTTGTGACAATTTCTCTACTCAATGAGAAATTGCATGAAAGATAAAAGTTTTTAATTTTGTTTGCTCTATAGTTCCCTAAAGTCTCCAATCTCTCGAAGTATTTATAACAGAAAAGGAAAGGCGGTTAGAACCAAGCAATTATTGCAGAGTTCCCCCCGCAACGTCTCCTCTGTTCACCTCTTTTAAAAATTCACATCCATCAATTCAGTTTGTACTTTAGATTGATATAGAATGACATTGAAGAAAATAATATTACTGCAAATCATGCAGTCATACGAGATCAGGATTATAAAATTCTCATTTTATGGATGATTAGTAATATATCTATAGAGAGGGAAAATAGTATCAGAAGTTTCTGTGTTAACTTCGGATACTATCTTCATTATCTATCGTAATTTATATAAAGGGTGATTTTTTAGCTATTATCTTTTTGTCAACACTGGTTTAAACAGCTGACGCACGTTTCAACAACGCTTGCAAATTATTGAATTTTAGTATCAAAATGCGTGTTTCATCGCCTTAGTAGGACTGTTAGAAGACAGTTGACGGTATTTTTAGGAACCCAGGAGAATAGTAAACACTTTAATCCTAAATTGGAATGACTAAAAAATATATTGACCACCATTGAAATTCAGTAATTTTAAACGAATAAAAATTATTTCGTTGCTAGGTTAATCTGTCTGTGAGCTAAGCGCTGCTGAAAACGTTGCTAAAACGCATGTTTATTTTTTATGTTGAATTCCACCATTATGTTGAATTGCAGTACACCATTTTTATTCTTAATAAATAGATCCTTGAAAGCTCTTTCATTATAAGTTTTAATTATTGGCTTAGAATAACTAAACCAAGAATTATTGAAGCTTTAGGGTGATTTCTTGTGGGTCTTCAAAGTGACAACTATAAACTCATATTTGTTGGAAAAGGTGTGACGGAATAGAATGAATAAATGTCTTTCGAATAATGCCTAAAAGATGAAACACGCCACTGAATCCTTCATTTTTAGTTAAAATAGTTTTATACAAAATATCGTTTTTCAGAACCAAACTCTTTTTACAAAAAGGAGAGCTGTGGCGTCAATTTCAAGGAATAAACGGTTTTCGAATAATGCCTAAATGATGAAACACGCCTCTGAATCCTTAATTTTTAGTTAAAATAAAGAGTGATTTTTTTGAGGTTAGGATTTTCATGCATTAGTATTTGACAGATCACGTGGGATTTCAGACATGGTGTCAAAGAGAAAGATGCTCAGTATGCTTTGACATTTCATCATGAATCGTCTTACAAACGAACAACGCTTGCAAATTATTGAATTTTATTATCAAAATGCGTGCTCTGTTAAGAAAGTTCATTGCGCGCTTCCATTTTATGGTCAGTTTAATCGACCCACTGAAGCGGCTATTCGGGCTATTGTGACTAAATTTCGCACCAAATTTACATTGTTGGACATTAAACCACCAACACGCTTACGTAGAGTGCGAACTGAAGAAAATATCGCAGCTGTATCGGCCAGTGTTAATGATGACCACCAATTTTCGATTCGTCGCCGTTCGCACCAATTGGGTCTCTGTTACTCAAAAACGTGGAAATGCCAAAATTGGACTAAGCGGATGGACCACCTAAGACGCAGCCGCGGTCAACATTTAAATGAAATTATCTTCAAAAAGTAAATGTCATGGACCAATCTAACGTTTCAAATAAAGAACCGATGAGATTTTGCAAATTTTATGCGTTTTTTTTAAAAAAAAGTTATCAAGCTCTTAAAAAATCACCCTTTAGTTGTATACAAAATATCGTTTTTCAGAACCAAACTCTTTTTACAAAAAGGAGAGCTGTGGCGTCAATTTCCTCCCAATAATCATCATTTAGGTATCCCTCGAGTGGTTTGATTGCATCTATTTATTAAAAAACATTTACACAAAATACGAAAAGTATTTTGTATGAAAAAAGCATGAAAACACAACAAAATAATTATTACAAATAATCCAATAATTCGACGATTAAGTTATTCTAAGACAAGAATAACAATTTATATTTAAGGTGCTCTTAAGGGCGTATTGATACAGAAAAACATATTTTGGACAACAATGCAAAATAAAATATACATGGGGAAAATATCTTTTTTGAGAGAGTTTTCATAAGCATTTAGCTCACAGGTGGTTTGATATAGTAACGAAATATTTTGGAAGTCACTATTAAACGATCCAAACTTTGATTCCGTGGGGTGGATGGTTTTTTATTTGTATGGAACGCAATCTAGGCTAGTACACAAGTTATTGAGCTGTATGAGACTCAATTGAGAGTTTTTTTTCAATATTTTCCCAGTTTTTGGTTTTCTGTTGACATGTTTGGATAGGTGTTTTATTTGGCATTAACAGTACAAAGGAGGATACATAAGATTGGTATAGGTCGATTTCTATTAAATTTTATTTTGGTGTCAAATCTGTTGTAAAATTAGCATGACAAAATCAATTTTGTTCTTAAGCAGTCTTTCACATTTCTTCAACTATACCTTAGAAAAAGCTCACTTCAAAAACGACTTGTGGTGTAGTTTTCGGGTAAAATTTAAAAATATAAATGTATATACGGCTGAAAACAACATGGAAACACAAGCACTCCATCCCCACACAGGATACAAAATACATATATAAACAAAGTGTGAATAGTTGAGAGTGGTTATGATCCTTTTCATTAAAAACAAAAATCATACTTAGGAAAAAAACAAATATTTACTGTCAATGAACTTTACGCATTCCTGTAATCCACAGAATATTTTATATGTCTTCATAATGGCTGGCCTAATTGTGGCATTTCTCATTGCTGTATATTTTTGTTGGGAGCTTCGCGAACCTGTGTTTTCTTCCCATGAATCCATGACTCTGAATAATTCCAAAGCATATAGAATGGAGCAAAAAAGTCGGACAATTCATTACAAACCTCATTACAAACTACCCAGCAAAAAGAGAGCACCCACAGATGTGAAAAAGACGTTCATCTTGTGATTCGGAAGTAGTGAAAATTGGGATCTTCACCAATGAATTTAACACGGAGTTGTCGTAGGAGATATGTCCTTTATTTTGAAAGGCATAAAAGTTATTTTAAAGTGTTGCAAAGAACCACTTTTTCACTAGTTTCCATTTCATTTTTAAAAAATCCGCCGCTACAGGGGGTAGAACAGTGGACCTTCTGGTTGCTATAGCGGCACTCTAACCATCTCTGTTGAGAGTGTGCGGACGCCTTACCTCTGTGACCCCATACTACAAATTCGTGCCCATGTTACGGGATATTAGGCATGTTTTTCTTTAAGCCGGGATAAAATTTAATTTTTCGTTCAAAATAAAAAATTATTTCTTCACATTGTCGCCAACTACAATATAAATATATGTAGCAAAAGAAATTTTCAAAAAAAAATTTTGTGTCGACTTTATTGGACTTAGCCTCGATATCCATCATTTTGACTTACACTGGATAATTATCCAGGCTAAGTCAAACATTTTTAACACAAAATTATTTTTTCAAAATTTGTTTTCACACACACATTGATATTGCTTTTGGCGAAAATTTTAAAAAAGAATTTTTTATTTTGAGTGAAATTTTAACATTTTATTTAGATTTTTGTTATCGCAGCTTAGTTATCCAGTCTTAAAGAAAAACAGCCATATTTACATATTATCGACTTTTTTTGGAAGTTGTTTAAAAGAACTTCCTCAAAAGCGGGAAAAATGCACATTGGGATTCTGAGATGTGATTAAAATGTGCTTCCTACGGAAGTACTTTCAATTATTTGCTGGGTATGGATGTTTTCGTGGCTGACTAAAACGTTTTTATATTTTTGTATTTTTTAAATTTAAATGTAAATATTAATGATTTGTTATTGTTTTTTAAATTTTGAGAATGATATGTGTTTTTTTAGATCCCCTTAATATGACTAAAGACGTTAGTCGAAATATTGGGCAAAAATAAATAAATTTAAAAAGCATATTGCGTTTTTTTATTTATCAAAGACCTTGAGCCGCACTATAACATAAACAATTAATTTTTTGAAACTTTAAAGTAGTATTCTTAGATGTCTTTTGTAGTGACTGTATGAGTTTGGAAGTGGTGAAATGATGGCTTCTATTTTATACGATTTTTTTTGCAAAATCAACCAGAATTTAAGTTAAAAAACTTCAGAATGAAAAATCCAAGAAAAAGTAGATAATGGAAAATGTATAATTTTTTATTTTTGGCCTTACGAAAAATGAAAAAATTAAAATTTTTCATCAACTAATTTTTCTTAGATTTTTTATTTGTTTCATACCTTCTGAAGTTATTTCACTGAAATTTTGATCGATTTTGCAAAAAAAAAATCGTAAAAAATAGAAGCCATTCTAATTGCAATTGCCTCTCTAGAAAGGTATATTTATTAAAATTGGTCAAGTATTTCAGGAGTTACAGGCGTTTGAATGAATAAAATTTATTTTTCACTGTTAAATTGATCATAAATCGTGAAAATTTTTTTCTAATTGTTTTTTCCAAAATACGTATACTACATTTTTATGAGAATAATATATACACAAACTTTCAAAACAATCGCAGCTATCGAAGTCAAATCGTATCGCTTGACATCGAATGACTCATATACATCCATCCTATACATCTCATAAAGCAATAAACAAAATGACAGCAATATTAAGTCTCTTCTCAAGGAAAAACTATGCCATTATTTTTATTTATTGAAGAATAAGAATTAAACTTAATTAATTCTTTGAAAAATTGACTAAAATGTTATTTTATATAAGACACACCTATTGAAATGACAATTTGAAACCAATTACCCCTGGCTAAGAAATGAGTTCTAAGGATAGGAGTTTTTAATAAAGAAATAGAAATTCATAGATTATGAAAACGATGAAAAGGCACCAAAAAGAAGGAATTATTCTATGACAATTCCAAAATATATGAGTTGAAATGGCTTCATAAAAGAAGTATTTTGTCCTATGAAAACCCCATATTAAAAACAATAATGAAGGATCAAATTTTTCACTTCCGTATCATAAGGTGGGGATATATTTCACTTCTTGGAATGCTCTTTTTTGCTGGCATATAATCGAAGTAATACAATTATTTCAAAATTCCTGATAGTCCTCACTGAATCGCCACATCTCTACGACTGGATATGTATTCCTTCATAATAAATGACATTCAACTTCCTTAATATTAAAATAAAATTGTTAGCGAGTAGTTCTTGGGCCGCGCGGGGGAAATAATTAATAAATGTTGAATTTAAAATAGTGTTAAACATTCATCATTTTTTATTATTAATTTCCAACTAATTAACATATTTTGATTATTCGTGCATTTTTGAGGTTATTTTCAATGAAATAATTCCAAAACAATTTCGCACAGACGAGCAAATATATTGGAAAAAATCTCAAAAAAAAAAACATCACCGAGAGTCTGTGTGTGTGTGTCTGTATGGGTAGAATGAAATATCATATTTCATTGGCAAGTAGATAGATTTATTGAAAGCAATTTGTTTCTTTGGATTTCTCGGTGGTTGGTGTTCTCTCCTAATAAAACATTTTGTTTGCAGATATTTGGCAAATTTGCATTTTTACGGTTGTTGCTGTGCTTTTTCGATACGCTTCATAAATCAAAGTTTTCAGACAGAAACCAAATCGAAAATAGCCAAAAAAAGAAAAGAAAATACAAAAGCAAAATAAAAATAAAACTGTTAAGTTAGTGATCGTTAATGTCATAATTAAGCTTTATTTTTTGTGGGTTAAATAAATATTGGTAGGAGGTGATTTTGAGCGTGTTCAGTAACGGGGGAATAAGTGTGAAATGTATTTACGATTTAGAGGCATAGGGGAGGGAGTAAAGTTCACAAAACTGATTAAATTCATTAGAATTCCCATGGCTTGCAGCACCTAACCTAACCAAATTCGAGCTAAAATTTAATTTTTTTGGACATTTTAAAATTTCAGAATCGCAATTCATATCTTGGCTAATTTCAACTCCATGTTATTGATTTTTTCATTGTGCAAATTCATTCAACGAAATCTAAAACTACACAAAATTTATCATAAAAATTGCATTAATTTTAATTTCAATTTTGACATGTGTAGAAATGATGATGATGTTGCCTGTTTTCAGTCAGTCAGTCAATCGTTCGTTCGATTGTTTGCTATTGAATATTTAATGCCTTTTTCATATCATCATCATTATCATCATCATCATGATCATGATAATGATGAGCACACTCACACACACATACCTAGACAAATTGTATTTATAAGGTGTTTTTTGTTATTAATTTATTATTTATTAATATGAACAAAAAATTTATTTTGCTTTATTTTTTATTTGCCCAAGATTTATGTTCTTTTATGCGGAAGCCTTTAGCAAAAATTCGACATGTGTTGGTTGTTTTCTTTGGCAATTTCTACGTTGCTCCGCACACAATGTTCGGTGCTGGGGCAGGGGAGGGGAAGTCTAACCGAATTTTGAGTAATTTTTCATTTGTTATATTTCAATGAAATCGTAATCAAAATCTAAAATGAAATCATTTTGTGATGGATGGACGATTAGGCACGTGGGGTGTTAACCCCCCTTTATCGAAATGATGAGAAACTGGTTTTTGCTTAAGGGAAGAACATAATATGCTGCTGGGACATTTGCATAAATGACTAGTTTTGGAACATAGAGTACTAACATTATAAAAGGAATACGACAAATTTGTACAACATTATTTTAGTAAATCTATTTTTGTCTGAAATTCGAATAAGGAGTTCCTTAAGAACTCAGAAACGTCCAGAGTTTGAATGATAAACCTCGTAGTGACAATTAAAAATTTTTACAGGAAGCATGTAGACATGACTTATTGATCGGCTCTGTATGAAAACGTATGATCCAGATTACTTGGGGTTATCTATTATTCAAATTTGGTTGAATATGTTTTTAAGCAGAATAATATAAAATTTATATACAAAACATTATCCGTCATAGTCCACTTTCAAGTTATATTTCTAAATAGTGGAATGTAGAGCGAATATTTATATATACAGCACATTACCAGACATAAATCATAAGGACTGAATATTCAGCAGACAAAGATGGTAGGACAGTGGAGTTTTTTCATTTACATGTTGTCTCGTTCCATGCTCAGTCTTTTAGATCTTTGCAAGACAATTTCAAATCAAGGCATGTTTTTAAATGTAGGTTGATGGATGAGTCTTCTCTAAATTCCCTGCAGTGATAGTATAGGTGACTATGTTTCCTTGAAAACAATCCCAGCTGTGAATTATTAAGCTAAGGTTTACAGATGGGACCCGTTCATACACCAGACACTGTAATTACCAAAGTTAATAAATAAAATGTCGAATTATGTCTCCTTTTTATCAAATTTATTCTGAACTGATTTTTTTCTGAAAATATTGGTTTAGTGGTAAAATTTATGCCAACATAGCCTTTATTTTTTATAACAAAGGGAAGCTTCTGAGTATTTGAGGAAAAATGTTTTTTGAGCTAAAACGGTACTATGATGTGAAAAAAGATAATTTTTAAGAAATGTAGGTGTTTTCTCTGTTCATGTAGTTGAAGGGCCGTTCTTATAAAGAAATATTGTCTCAGACATCATTAATTAAATATCGAACGTAAAATAAGTAGTTCATGAAAACAAAAAAAAAATTGAACTTTCTTTCATACATTTTTGCCATCGAATGGAGTAATAAATTTTCGAAAAGTCTCTATAAGTTGGTTGTAAAGGGTGTTTTTTATTGGGGTATAGAACTTTAAGTTGACATCACTTTTTTAACTGGCGGCCATTTTGCCAGCTGTCAAGTGATTAATATTTAGTTTGGTTTGCCATTTCATCATGAACAGGTTGACAAAAGAACAACGCTTGCAAATCGTGCAAATTTATTTCGAAAGTAATGGTTCAGTTCGCGAAGTTCACCGCAAGCTCCGTCCATTTTATGGTCGACTGGTCGACATAATCATCCATCAGAGCAATTAATTCGGTTAACCATGGATCGTTTCCGCACTACGTTTACTCTATGTGATAATACGCATCCGCAGAGACGTCGAACAGTGCGCACCGAAGAAACAATTGCCGCTGTAGAGCAAAGTGTTGAAGAGGACCCGAATGAATCGATTCGCCACCGTGCACAGCAATTGGAGCTTTGTCCATCAAAGTTGAAAATTGGACCTGTAGAATTGGCTATATTCGAGCCAGCCGCGGCGGCCACATGCCCGAAATCATATTTAAACATTAATGGCATAAAATTATCCTTCCAATAAAGCCAAATTGATGGACATTAAAACGATTTTCTTGTGTTTTATTTTAGTTAGAAGTTCTATACCTCAATAAAAAACACCCTTTATTTTTATTTTTTTAATTTCTGTTTAAATGCATTTCAATACAAAAAAATATTTATATGATAATTTTGGAACCAGGAATTCATCCGGAGGCGAGCTCACAAACTCCACTCGCTACCAAATCGATTAACAGGACGCTCTTAATGAATTATATATGTTCTGGGCCTTGCTGAAATTTACGATGATCTCAGCTCGTATCTGATTATGAATTTTTGGTTGGTTCACACGGAATTTTCACTAATGTTTAAATAAATTACTTTGAGTATTTCCACATTTCTACTGATATATCAGTGATATCGAATTTTCTGAGTATTTAGAGCACTTGCTGAGATAAAATAAAAATATGCATATTTTTTAAATCACTTAAAAAAAGTTTCTTAAAAAAAAATATTTCTTAAAAAATATTTTATTTTTTTGGAATTTCAGTTAATTTTTTTGCACTAAAAACAACATTTGTACTGCAACAATATGTGTCAATTATGCCACAAACCATGTCCTTTGCACATTTAAACTTTTGTAATTATGGTGGCTATATCTTCGATTCCATAGATGATTGTCGTTTCAGTTAATTACACTTATGTTTCGCTTCAAAGAGAAATAGACATTTTCTAGCCTTGCTTTTGGAATCATTTTTTCATCATCAGTGATTAACGCTCCAAGCTGATTAAATTTAGCGATACATCCATTTTCGACAAGCTTATTGATTGAGAGATTGCATACATTTTTAAAATTATTTTCTGACAAATATTTTAGATATGAATAGAGATATTTTTTATTTGTTTTCTAAGTTTTGCATTATGGGCAATTCTACAAGATTTTGACCAAGTATGGAATATGGAATGCGGGAAATACAGTGATTATCTTAAGTGAAATTAGTACGAGAGATTTAGCTTCGTTAATTATGTAATAAACATGAAACCCATGTATAGATATTAATGATATTAGTATCGTCTGAAAGTACAATGTATGTGTATATTTTGGTAAGATCATAGAGGATGTAGTTTTTGGGTCTCTTTTTTTATGATATGTATATCTACATCTGAAGACAGCAACTGTATAGGTTAGTAGACGGGACGACTATATAGAATGTTAAAATTGGGGTTTCAATCGGTTCATATATTTAAATACAGCATCCAAATATATAGAGAAAAATAGTATTTTACAAAGCAAATATTTTCTGAATGCAACAAAAATTAAGAAAAACTAAAAAACGCCAAAACATTTTGCTTTATCTTTACACATGTGCATGTAATTTAATGATTTAAATTATAATTTAAATTTATTATTAAATTTATAATTTTTGAAGAAAATTGATGGATAAATATGCCAGTCATGAAATGAAAACGAAAATATTCACAATATTCTTTATCATTTAATTAAAAAAATATAATAAACACCTAATTTTACATTTGGTCACAGAGAAAAAAGTAAAGCTAAAACCAAAGAAAAATTAAAATTTGTAAAAATTAATTATACAAATTAAAACATAATAATAATCATAAAATATTTTTCATTTCGAAAGGATAAGACAAAATCATTTTTATACGGTTCTCAGAGTTAAAAAAATGTGAATTTCTTTAATAAATTACACCAGCTTACAACCATTTTGTCGAAGGTAGTATTAGATTTTCTGATTTATTTTGACGTTGTAAACTCGAATACGATAATAATATTTTTAATGAAAATTTTTTAATTTTAAAATAGTATTTTTTGCTGGCACAAAAATCCGATAAAAATAGAAATAAATGATTTGTGCAAGACGGACAATAACTTCTTCATTTATCCATAGAGCTTCTTCAAATGATCCTTGCTTCTATGCTACGATGCCAGCTATTAACACAAATGTTTGGTTTTCTATTTGTTGAAGGTGTTGCTCGCGCTATTTGAACAAAATATAAAACCACATTTTTGACGACTGCTCCTAGGTCACTTTTTCTATGTGAAAGTAAAATTCACAACTTTTTAGCCATCATAACTGCCTATAATTGGACGTATAACTTGGCATGATCGACCATATATTACCAAAATGAGAGTAATAGTATTCGACAAAAATTGGAATTGTAGTATTAAATTTAAAAAATCCATCCATAACATTTGGTGTTGTTTTAAGAATCATCCTCAAGGCACACAAAAATAAGTGTGTAGGTTTCGAACACAAAATTTTTAGTTTTTTTATTTATCTATTTGGTTTTGGAATTAGAAGGTCGTAGATTATAATACAACTTCAATTTACTTTCGGGCAATGAAAAAATTTTCTGCTTTGGGTCATTTCAAATTTTCAAATAATAAAATTAAAGACAATCCTTTTTATTTATTTATCTTTATTATTAGTATGTCTGTTTTTCTTTCAGAAACACTAACAATAAAAAAAAAATAAAAATGTCGCCAACAGCAATATCAATGTGTGTTAAAATGTTTGGATTTAGCCTGAATAATTATATAGTTCAAGTCAAAATTATCGTTATTGAGGCTAAGTCAAAAAAGTCAAGTCAAAATATTTTTTTTGTAGTTGGCGACAATGTGAAAATATGTATTTTTATTCTGAGGAACAAATTTAATTTTATTAACGTTTTGTTATCCCGGCTTCAATAAAACCAACCCAAGTAATTCTTTTCCGAAATTTCATCCAAGTTCGCAGTAAAAATTTCCTACTACAAATATCTGCAAGCCAGTACAATACAGTTAATTGTACCTATACAAGAGGAGTATCCTCTCATGAGAACATAGCGCTTTCTTATGGAACGATTTTGCGATCTTTCAATAGTGCTTTCAATACCCACGCCAAGGAGGGTATTTTTCATTTGAGATTTAACTCTTATGTCCAATATTCCGCAGAAGTTGGTATCTGTACAGTTTCGAATGGAATCCTTTCAGTAGAATATTTTTTCCCTCACGAGTACTGCAAACATCAACGATTATTTAAGGGTATCAGAGCAAAAATGAGTTATAATTAAGCTTTAAGCAAAAGCGACTTCCAAATTTCCACGAAAAAGATCAAATAAAACGCTTGGTAATTGATAACTAATTATAACTCGCTGGAGCTCAAACTTTAAACTTCTCCGTGAAGCATAGATTTGGCTACTTGATCACGCAGCAAACGATAGGCCACCCATTACATAGGCCACAAATCATTCGCGAGAATTCCCAAGAGCTGTTCATCTTGCGAACACAACACGTAATTTCTGGTAGTCCATGTCTGCGGGTTAAAGCCAAACAGCATTTATCCTGTTAGAATTATTCTGCACTTTTTTTCTCCCTCGGTTATTCCTCAGACGCTGATCTCAAGTCAATCTCATTTCCGATTGTAATTTCCAAATTTGTGCACATTAAATTCAAATTTATGTTATCCCCTCTCGCGCACTCTGTGCGGTGCTGTCCTAACTGCTTTTCCGTAATTCCCTAATTGGTAATTTCCGTCTGACAGTGTTTTGAGGATGATCTTGATCGGGCGAAAAACTCCAGATCCGTTTTGTGGTTTTCCAAAGTACCACAAACACTCACACACACATGCGTGAGATAATCTCAGCGCTTGATATGAACAGAAAATTTACAAATAAATAAATGTTCACACACACCTCACAAGAAGTGAAATCTCTAGGCCTTGCTGAGACATTATCAATGGCCTGGCCGAGACAGGCTTGAACTTAGACTTACAAGCGTGTGTGTTGTCTGTGTGCGTGCGAGTGTTGATTATGATCATATTGTGTGTGTGTGTGAGTGTTTGTGATCAGATCAATAATCAGCCATTGGCCAAAAGTCGTTTTTTCACTTGGTTTTCGGTTTTTGCTTTTTCCAGCTTACGACTCTAAAGGGGGGATTTAGCCGCATTAACCGCAGCTTAAGCAGTTATGTTTTGGCTACACATGTGAAAACTTGTGCAATTTGGAAATTTTAAGCGCTGGATTTAATCAAACAAGTCGATCCAACGACCAGAGTTACTCACTGTGTGTATGTGTGTGAGGCAGTGCGGTTTTTCTTTTCACATGTGAACCTGGACTGATCTTAGATTTAATTGAGATCATCTTATTTGGGAAACAAGGAAGCCAACGAGAGAGAGCGAGCAACGCAGAGAGAGAGGCCGAAAATTAGAAATTTTGGAAAAACAAATCGGAATTTTCGTTGGTTTTTTCTAAGCCGACAAATCGTGTTAATGATGACAACCGCAAAACCCCATGACTTGGTGCTGTGTTTGGCTTTGATTTGCCGGGAATTTGTGCTCATCCCACTACATGTTGTTATAGGTCAATGGCTTAAATGCAACCAATGTGATGCTAACAATGGCCAATAGCGAACACCCGAGTATTTGCATCAATACACGGGCACTCGCTTAACGACGTTCCGTTCAACTTCCGTCATGGGTGGGGTTTTTCCCGTTGCCGTTCAGCAAAATCTCAAACAGATGACGTTGTGTCCGCCAGTGATGGTTTTGGTAGTGCCGGTGGTGTTTCACTTAACTTTCTGTGGTTTTCAGTAGAACTCTAAAGAGAACGTGATTGTTTTTCTACTCTTTTGCCATCGTATTTTTTGCCTCGTATTTCTAGTCTCACTCCGTCTGTTTTCCCTCTCTGGTGACACACTGGATTTTGAAGTTTAAGCTTGAAATTAAAATACGTTTATTATATGTTGTCATGGGAAATTTTGTCGCTGAGATTTGCCTATGCATAATGTACTAAAAGTCTTCGAAGGCTTCGAACAATGACTCGTCGTAATAAGTATTAACGTCATTACACACTTTCCGGGTTGTAGGGCCTTTTGTGGGCAAAGAAAGTAACTAAAAATCTGGGAAGACACATTGTTTGCCAATTGTATTAGAATTTCAAGAAAAGGGAAAAAGTAACAAAATCATTTAAATATTGAACAAGTATTAGTGATTGAGCCCTGCTTTCTTTCCTTTTATCAATCTCTCCTAATAAAGTTATTAATTCTTTAAGGCTCCGCATAAATATTGCTATTTTATTGATTATGAAATCATAATTATTATTTATGTGGTCATGGTTAATTTAAGCCTTTGTGCGAACGAAAATCATATTTTTTAGGGTGTTTCGCCACTATGTGCAATTTTGCACAATCAACCCTTTGGTAGGGCCTTAAGGGTGGTTTGTTTTTCTAGTTTTCTAGTGTATAAATTTGGATTGATATTAAATTATAAATTCATATTTCCCTTCAATTATTGCTTTATAATAATTATGCAAATTTTCTTTAATATTTGATTTATTTTAGTTTAAATCAAAAAATTATAAGGGCAGAATTATTATTTATGTTCCAAGTTAATTAAGATGAACTCTAGAAAATCCTTTATTCTGCTGTTTTAGATTTGTCTACGACAATGGACAAATGCTTCCTGCTTTCGTCACAATTTTTGTTTATTCCGAAAATATTGAAGGTGCGAAAATATGTTTTAATTTCTTCGCTTTCCTTTGAGGTATTTCAATCCACACAAGTATGTGTCTTAAGTCTTTTGTATCCCTCTCTCTTTCACACTGCTTACAAAATTGAAGCAAGTGATACAGAAAGGAACCCGTAGAGAACCGAAAATTATATTTTTGAGGCTTCCCTTATCATAGTTATCAAAAACCTAAACTTTGTAATGGTTGTTATGACTCCTTCATATGGGGACAAAATCCCATAACACCGTCAGAGACCTAAAAATTGTATTTTTATTAAAATTTCGTCGAAGTCATGAAATAATTCGTTTTGCACTTGCATTTTTCGTGTCAGTAAAAAAGACAATTTAATAACATAACTCAGTACTTTTTAATTTATCCGTAAATATTTTTCAAATTTGATTTGAAGTGGGATATTCTCCTGGCGCAAGACCGTTTTGTATCTATATTTTAGATAATGCAAATTTATTTACAGATGGCATTCAAATAGTTATTGTTTTCTCCTATAGTATTTAGCTATTATAAAATATAAGTAAATATTTTTTAACTATTGGTTTATTGCCAGCAAAAAATAATCATTTTGGCGGCGGTTCTTAACTCAATAAGACGATCGGTGTATTATTTTAATTTTTAAAGTATCTTCGACGAAACTGGTAATTTAATACTTTTGCCATTTATTTATTTAGAAATATTTTTTGGGAGTTTAGGACACCAAAATAGATCAGACAAAATTTTTGTAAACTAGTGTTAACATAACACATCAAAGAAAGGTGAAAGAAATTAAATCATAATATTCCAAAATATGGACATTATAGGAGCAAGTTTAAAAGAAAAAACTGAAAGAGTGTGGTGCCTTCAACATCTATACCAAAAATATGTTAATGTTGACACATCTCATTGCTATAAATACCCCCAGCTACAATCCTCGTGTAATACGTTTTAATTGGAATTTATTTAATTTGTTGATATCTGTATAAGAATAACTTCGAGTCTTAAAGATCTCAGATAATAAATACCATTTTTTAATTTAATATAAATCGATTGGGTCAAAACATTAAAATAATTTCAACCCATATCTCCATTATTGAACAGATACACTAACTAATAAAATTACAATTCTAATTCTACATTTTTACGTGAAATACTTTTTTGCATTATTAATTATAGCCCACTCATTTGATATGAAATGCTACAATGTCCTTGATCAAGACTTTTTTGCGAGAAATTTGTTTGAATTTGATTTATTTTAGTAAGTGTTAATATACGTGTGAATCTGTCCAAACAATTCAGAAGAGTTTTATTGTAAGAAGTTTAGTTGGAAAATTTTCGTGTTTTCAGATGAAGCTCATTTTCATCTTGGTGGCTATGTCAATAAGCAAAATTACCACATATGGGGTTCAGAGAACCCACGCGTGACTATTGATTAGCCAATCCAAGGAGTCACTATTTGGTAAGGATTTTGGGCTGGCGGCATCATTGGACCATTTAATGAAATTTGATCGGATGAGGTACTGGTAGTCATATTATTGATATTGTGTTTCATTATTAAATGGCAAAGGTCAACCTATTCTAGTTTAAAGTTTTAAATGGCCCACCCTATATGAGCCTCATTTAAACAAAAGTTTCACAGTAAAATGCATTTGCTACATGTCTTTAAATACTCCACTTCAACTTCATGTGCTTCTAAAGTTACGATTTTATATATTTTGGCACTTTTAATACAAGATATTTTACAATAATTACATTGCTTAGATACAAAAAATATTCACTTTTAGCATTAAAATATATTTTATTAAATGCTGAAAAATGTGAAATTTTTAACAAAATTATGAGCTTTTACGCTTAATTGTTTAGGTTATAGTTCGACTCGAGGAGCTTGTCGGTTAAAAAGGCGTGGAATTATTTTCAAATTTATCTAATTTTGTCCAATATTTCAACTAACATCGTTAGTCATCTTCGGGAGATATTTAACTTTAAAAAGTACAAATGTTTATTACAATTATTTTTGATTATTATTTTTCAATTGTCAAGAACCTTGAGCCGAACTATAACATAAGAAATTAAACATTTTAAATATATTCATACATATTAAGATTGTATTTATTTTTGTGATTTTAACCACAAATGATTTTCTTGTTATAAAAAAAAACAAAAACACGTAAGGCAGAAAATATGTGAATTTTAAATTTTCTTTATTTGAAATTTTACACATCTCTTTATACGGAAGTCGATACTTTAAATTGGATTAAGCTAAACATCAACCATTTTGGTCATTTCATATTAATATTATCATATTACATATTTTAAAAAGTGCAAAAAACTTACAAATAACTTTCGATAACCAAATATTTGAGAATTTTCATAAGTACTTGTAAAGTATTTTTATTAGAAGAGTGCTGCCGGGGCCGAATAGTTTAATTTAATTTTTTGCTCGTATTTTGAGCTAACTTTTGGTATTTCTATATAATCAGTCAAGGTAAATATTTGGCATTTAGACAATCAATATTTTTGGTAATTCCCATACATTTTCTAAAGACAACACATAGTTTACAGTTTAAACAGACTAGTTTCAATTTTAAAAACCAGAGCATTTATCATCTAAGAAATTCTGCACATTTGCTGTGGTATATTCCCTATATTTAGATTAGATTTATTTAATCTCTTTTCTAATTGTAACATACAAATTCGTGCAAATTAAATTCCAATTTGTGTTATCCCTTCTCTTTCCGCCTTAATCAACTCTTGCGTATTTTCCATTTTCCAGCAGATAAAATCTTGATCAAATCCTAATTTTGATATTTATGTTTAATCTGTAGACGCAGATCAAACACAACTGGCTAACACTACTTTCGGAAATTTCGAAAAGTTGTTCATCCTTAAAAACACAACACCCACTTTGTTGTAGTCCAAATCCATATTTAAGCCAAGCAGCATTTATCCTCTTCTGAACTTTGCTTTTCGGGAATTCCTGACACGTATAGCGTAAACCAATCTCATTTCCGATTATATACTACTGCGAATTAAATTCAAATTTGTTTTATCCCACTCTCTCTCCATCTCTTAATCTGTTTTTGCGTAATTCTCAAATGACAGATTTGAATTCGAATAATGATTTCTCTTTCTGATTAGTTACAGCAGCTACTTTGCATAGTGGCTAACTCTGTTTTCGGAAAATCCTTAAATTGCATCATCCCTTAACAGATAGCCCATTGCCATGTTAAAGCCAAAGTCAATTAGCCTGTAGGAATTATTCTGAAATTTTTCTTGAGAATGCCTGACAAGTAAAAAATAAGTCAATTTCATTTTCGATTATAAACTTGGGCGAATTAAAATCAAATTTGTGTTATCCTTTTTTGTGTATTCCTTTTTTATCTATTTCTTTCTCGCTTAATCAGTTTTTGCAGCTTCTAGCTAACTATTTTTTCGGAAAATTCTTAAATTTGATCATCCTTTAACATATAGTCCATTACTTGTTAAATCCAAGTGCTGCTAACCATTTGGAATTATTCTGAATTTCTTCTCGGAAATTCCTGACTCGTAGATTGTAGATTAATTCGATTATTAACTTGGGCAAATTACGTACTTCGGTATATAACACAAATGATAAATTTGTATATGTCATAGGAAACTGTACCAAATATCACATGTTAGTAGAGAATTGTCTGGTGGTTATTATATAGGATGAGCCATTTAAATTATTAAAGACTCACTACTTTGGAAGTAAGTTTTTAATATTTCCCACTTGTTTTCGTGCGTACAAAATAAAAATAAAAATAAAAATAAAAATAAAAATAAAAATAAAAATAAAAATAAAAATAAAAATAAAAATAAAAATAAAAATAAAAATAAAAATAAAAATAAAAATAAAAATAAAAATAAAAATAAAAATAAAAATAAAAATAAAAATAAAAATAAAAATAAAAATAAAAATAAAAATAAAAATAAAAATAAAAATAAAAATAAAAATAAAAATAAAAATAAAAATAAAAATAAAAATAAAAATAAAAATAAAAATAAAAATAAAAATAAAAATAAAAATAAAAATAAAAATAAAAATAAAAATAAAAATAAAAATAAAAATAAAAATAAAAATAAAAATAAAAATAAAAATAAAAATAAAAATAAAAATAAAAATAAAAATAAAAATAAAAATAAAAATAAAAATAAAAATAAAAATAAAAATAAAAATAAAAATAAAAATAAAAATAAAAATAAAAATAAAAATAAAAATAAAAATAAAAATAAAAATAAAAATAAAAATAAAAATAAAAATAAAAATAAAAATAAAAATAAAAATAAAAATAAAAATAAAAATAAAAATAAAAATAAAAATAAAAATAAAAATAAAAATAAAAATAAAAATAAAAATAAAAATAAAAATAAAAATAAAAATAAAAATAAAAATAAAAATAAAAATAAAAATAAAAATAAAAATAAAAATAAAAATAAAAATAAAAATAAAAATAAAAATAAAAATAAAAATAAAAATAAAAATAAAAATAAAAATAAAAATAAAAATAAAAATAAAAATAAAAATAAAAATAAAAATAAAAATAAAAATAAAAATAAAAATAAATGTTATTTATTCTACCTTTCAAAGTCAAAGTAATCGGTAGTTCAAATTTAAAATTTTAAATGGCCCACCTTATATTTTCATATTATTTAGGTAGGAATCAATATCTTCCCAGCAAAATTTCTCATTACCAAGTAATGTGGGAAATAAGGAGAAAGCAAAAACCTTCACTACCTCTTTTTCGGATCCGTTTCTAATTATTTTTATAAAGGGCTACTTCCACGCACGCTTACAAAAAGTTGAGAAATAAGTACTTCTAAACGAGTTGTAAAATAAGTGGCCTCAGGAAGATACAAAATAAGTCGTTATTGATAACTAACATTTTTATTAAATTATATATTTTGCATCGACTTGTTAGCTATCTGAATACAGAATTTAGGTCTGTTTTTCTTTAAGCATGGATAACTAAGCTGCGATAAAAACAGTACTGCTATTCTCTGACTCACCACAAAAATTTAGAAATTTATTTTTTAAAATCTGAAGTTCTATGGAAATACTACTTATTTAATAATTATAAGGAAGTAATTATTTCATACTTCAAAATAATGCAGGGCGTAACGAACTGTCATTACTAGGGTAATGCTAAAAATAATGAGGTGTCATTACCAAGTTTTTGCTGGGTTCTGTTGATTTGTCATAACATTTTTAATTTGTCACTTTAAAACCGCACAAAACGTCGAATAATACATGCAAAAATAAATTTCCGAAGGGATATATATTCTGATGAATTTTTGCTTCCCAAATTCGAAAAAGATATTACTAATTTTTATAGATATTTTTTAAATGAAAAAAAAACATAACAAATTCCAATAATTGGATCATTGAGTTATTTTAAGACAATAAAAAAATGTAGAAAATTGCTACATAAAAAATTACTCTGTAAAAACATGATTTTTGGGTTTTTCGAAATTTTACTCCTGGGTGGCGCCATTTAACGTTTTTTTTTCAACTAGTGCTTATTTCGTGAATGGCAACACTTAGCTCATGTCTGATTTGACAGATAATTAGTTTTATCCTTCCGCTGATCGAATATGGTTGTGCATACGCTTGAACAACGCTGGGAAATATTGCGACATTACTTTGCCGATTTTGCCCAAACAATCATCTTTTCAGATGAAGCTCATTTTGATCTTAGCGGGTATGTAAACAAGCAAAATTGTCGTATTTGGGGCACAGAAAACCCGCACGCATACATTGAAAAGCCGATACACCCAAAACGTGTCACTGTTTGGTGATGATTTTGGTCCAGAGGCATAATTGGGCCATTTTTCTTCGAAAATGAGCAAGGAGTGGCCGTTACAGTCAATGGCGATCGTTATCGGGCCATTTTGAACGAATTTTTGTTCACAAAAATTTAAGAGGAGGATATTGGCAACATTTGGTTTCAACAGAATGGCACTACGTGCCACACAGCCGAACACTTGATGTTTTGCGCCCTGTTTTTGAAGATCGCATTATCAGCCGCAGAGCTGATGTCGTTTGGCCACCTCGGAGCTGCGATTTGACACCGTTCGGCTATTATTTGTGGGGTGCCCTCAAAGATAAGTGTTACGCCGACAAGCCAGAGACAATTGACGCTTTAAAGGACAATATTCGTGAAGCCATTGGTGAAATACAGCTGCACACAATCGATAATGTGCTTAAAAATTGGACCGATCGTGTAGGCTACTGCATGGCCAGCCGAGGCAGCCATTTGAATGCAATTTTTTCCATTATTAACCGGAAGGATTGTACTTTCAAATTTAAAAAAGAAATTTGAGAAAATATTCAGTAGTTTTTTATAGCATTTTCTGAAAAAAGAATTCATTTATTAAGACAACCAATTGACTACTGAAAAGTAATTCTAGATTTTTTTCTTGCCATCTTTGAGAGATATTTTAAAAATCCAGCAATAGTTTCAAACTCTAGTTGGCCGAACAAAATACAAAAAATGTTCCAAACAATGTTGAAATGAATATTGTTTTCTTTGATATGAATGCATTCCATAGGACATGGTGCAGGCTTCAAAGGTTTTCCACGAAAAGAGATTTTTTCACACGCATATTTTAGAATTTCTTTTCATAAGTATTCAAGACCGCATGACAATTGCCAGAACAATTTTGCCTTTTTTCCCCAAAATCATCCTTTTGATGGGCTCCATTCGAATCGTGTATGTGTCTTAAGTCTTTTGATTTGCCTACACGCCTGTGAGCACAGCCAAGGCGAGCGTAACGTCTTTTTTTGATTTAGGCCGCTAATTACATATTTAAATGTCTAATAGCTCAATTACCAACACCTTTTTAGAGGGCCGACCCACAAGCGGCATCAATTGAAGTCCTCCCATCGCAAGTCGTGTTTGACGAGGCTTTTTGTTGTAGCAAAGTGTGATGGTTCTTTGAGCCGAGAGCGCGCGCGTGTGTGTGTGTGCGTTGGGGGACAAAGTCAAAAATTGTAGTGACATTTTCAAATTTCCACAAACACACAAGGCAATTACCATAGAAATTATCCCGTGAGAAACGAAACGAAACGAGACGTTTGGGCCATAAGGAAAAACACATAAAGCAACATGGCACAGTAACGGAAGACTGGCGTCCAAAAGACTATAAACCATTCGGGCAGGATCCATTTGTGGCCAGCCAGCCAAGACAGCGCAGACGAAGCCGAATACACCAAATTTAACATGATCATTAACATAAGAACAAACATAAGAACCATAACATTAAATAAAAATGTCCAAGACATGCATCACAGGGACTACGTGCCTAACATGTTACCAAACTAATTACAATGGTAACAACGGCCAATAGCCAGCAGTTGAAGCCACAATTTGGTTAACAAGACAAGAAAACACTTGTTTTCCTGCGCCAGCGTTTTCCTAAAGGCACAATTTTCATTCATACATTCGTAAGGTCTGAAAATGTTCTAAGTTTGGCTGTCGAGAAAATTAAAATTTCAAATGAGCCCAAGTGACTGGCTGACTGACTGACTAACTGGCTGCCTGGCTGACTTGAGTTGTGTGTTAGAAAATCGATGAGAATTTACAATTAATAAACAATTAAATTAAACTATTTGGGCGCCAGTCTGACGTCTGAATGCATTATTTTTTCTTTAAATTATAACTAAAGTGTGTTATGCATTCGTAATTTCATTCCACCAAATCAAAGCTTTTTCTATCTCCCCCCACCCCCACCCCCATCATTCTAATGCCTCGTCCGTCCAGCGTAGAGCAGACAATTTTGATTTAATTGAATGACCCGGCCGAACAGCCGAAAAAACAAGACTTAACACCCATCCAGGTTTTTGACCCCTGAGCTCCAAAGCAAAGTTCTTCTGGGGCCGGCCAAAAAGAACAAATGAAGTATATGTGCGGGCACGCAGCAGAGAAAAAGCACAGGAAATCGAAGTACTGTTATTGTTTTATTAAAAATTTATACAAAAAAAAAGAAAAATAAATAAAAAAAACTCAACTGCACGGCCACAAAAGACCACGCATAAGAAAATTCCTAAACGTTTGGAGGGTAAAGCTTTGCTGGTTGTACTTCTTATCGATTCAAATTCAACTTGTTTCGATTGCAGTGTGCACTTGTCTTGTACTACGTACTCCGTACTACGTAGTAAGTCGTATGTAGTGGCTGCTAACGTGTTTAATTTTTCATTTGTTTTAGTCGGTATGTATTTCTGGCATGATGATCTACGTCGCTCGTTGGTGCGTCTGCCTCCACATAAAGTGCTTTTGTCGGCCCTGCGTGTCCGCTGAAACGTGCAACTATTGTTTGTGCCACGTTACGTTTGGTGTTGGTGGCACAGAACGTGTGTCCATCTTATTGGCATCCGCTTGTTGGCTGGTTGGTGCCTTTACTTTGTTGCCGTTGCCGTTGCTCAGAGCTCAAAATGACAATTTTATTTAAAGTGCACTTGAAATATGACAAAGAAAAGTCGCCAATCTTAAGGTATTAATTTAAAGTTAATTGTGATATGGCCAGGAGTCGTTTCGTTTCGTATTGGAATGTGTATTTTATACACGCGACAAAAGCGCTGATTTCCTAGTAATACGCGCTTTGATATTAGGCGGCGCTGGTTGTGTAATTCACAAAAGGGAATTGTTAAATTCGTATTGTTTGAATGACATACCTGATGATGCATGATTTATCACATTCAATTTGATTGGAGGAAATGTGAATTTCCACTTCAAATAGTTGTGGTTGTTGAAAAGGTTGTCAATATCTACATGTATGTATGTATACAAGGATGGGTCGCGGTTTATACAAATGAAAAAATAATTTCCAGCCATCCTTTGGAAATAAAGTTTGGACTATTTAATGATGATTTAAGCTAGCGATCCCGAAAACACCCCTTAAGAGCATGTTTTCCAATATAATTTCATGTTGCTTTTTTGTCCAAGTTTGTTCTGAATTAATAGTCAAGGGTTACTTTAAATAATTTTTTTATTATTGTCATAACAATTTTTTTCTTATTTTGGTCCGTCCATACTAATAATAATATAATCAAATTTTAATAATTTTTTTATATCTGAAGAAAATATGAATAAATGTATGCAATTTTTAATCGATTTCGTGCTTAAATTGATTTAGTCATACGTGAAAACGACATGTATTTTTAAAAGAAGGGTTATAGCATCTACATAGATTTTAATCACGTAGCCATTGTTTTCTTCATTAAGATGTCGGCTACTCATCAAAAATATTTAAAATCATGATATTAAAAAATCTTTTGAGTCTAAAATTATATTTATGGATAGATTTTCTTCAAAAAAAGTTTTCTTTTCTTCGCTTAAGTGGCAGCTGCTATAAAATAAGTCAAAAGATTTTTCCCCCAAAAATATTTTTTCGAAAAAAAATATATTTTTTTTTATATGTTATAGTAATATTCGCTACATTTGTAACCATTATAATTGCCTTCAATTGAACATGTAATAGGACCTGATGGGACTTATATTTCCAAAGTAAGAGTACAAATTGGAATTTGAGTATTTGTTTCTAAAACACAAAAATGTTTTGTGTTGATTTTATGAATCAGTTTAAATAATACAGGAAAAAAATATTATTTGAAGTTTAAATAATACAGGAAAAAAATATTATTGGAAGTTATGGGCACAGTGAATAGGAGATTATGAAATGCCTGTTATGACAGCAAGCTTGCTGTTTGTCAACTGACAGACAAAACGTTTTTGGGGATTTCGTCATTATTTATGGAGTGGCCACCATAAGTCGATGATGATCACCTTCCGCCAGTTAACGCCATCCCTCGTTTTATCCCAGTTTAACAATTAGGTAAGGAATGATGACACTTTAATGTCGTTTTTTCATCAAAACAATCTTTTTCTTCTAGACAATAACAGTTTTACAAATTTTACTCCACCAATAGAAAATTAATGAATTACACAAACAGTAAATCAAAAGACTTAAGACACAACCACAAATATTACATTTTAAAGAATTCACAAAAAAAACAAGTAAGGAAAGGCTAAAGTCGGGCGGGGCCGACTATATAATACCCTACACCACTCCCTGCATATGTACCTCGCTTTGATTACTAAACCCAGGTATTTCATGGGAGCAATTTTATGTAGTTCATACAAATTATATTCATATAATTTATATGATATAAATTCATCTTCAGTCAAATTTAACGAGTATGGTAAATAATATGGTAATTGATCTAATTGTCCTACAGACAAATACAAATTATACAGTAGTATACCAAAGTCATTTCAAAGTATGGACATATGGACATCACCCAAACAATTCTCATTGCAATTCAATTCGGTAAAAGAGTGAAATCGGGAAGGATTTTTGCATCCTGTAAATGTATGTGTTTGACAAAAAATGTTAAATCGGAAAGGACATTTGTATGGGGGTATATTGAAACCTGGAACGATGTGACCCGCTTTCACCATGTCTGTTTATTGGTGAAATATAATATGTAAAATTTGGCCAAAATCGGTTAAACATTCGGGAGCAACATTCTTCTATCTTACCCACTTTCACCATAGATGTTTCTAGTTCGATTATAAGATGTTGTGCCAATTTTAAAGAAAAACGGGTACAATGTGTGGATTTTAGAGCGGAAAAAGTGAAATCGTCAGCAACATTTGTATGGGGGCTATATCTAAATCTGAACCGATCTTACCCAATTTTTGCATACGTGTTTCTAGTTGGATTATAAGATGTTCTGCAAAATTTAAAGAAAATCGGTTACAATATGTCGTTTCTAAAGCGGAAAAAGTGAAATCGGGAGCGACATTTGTATGGGGGCTATATCTAAATCTGAACCGATCTTAACCAATTTTTGCACACGTATTTCTAGTTGGATTATAAGATGTTCTACAAAATTTAAAGAAAATCGGGTGCAATATGTCGTTTCTAGAGCGGAAAATGTCAAATCGGGAGCGACATTTGTATGGGGGCTATATCTAAATCTGAACCGATCTTACCCAATTTTTTAATACGTGTTTCTAGTTGGATTATAAGATGTTCTGCCAAATTTAAAGAAAATCGGGTACAATATGTCGTTTCTAGAGCGGAAAATGTCAAATCGGGAGCGACATTTGTATGGCGGCTATATCTAAATCTGAACCGATCTTACCCAATTTTTGCACAGGTGTTTCTAGTTGGATTATAAGATGCTGCGCCAATTTTAAAGAAAATCGGGTACAATATGTGGTTTCTAAAGCGGAAAAAGTGAAATAGGGAGCGACATTTGTATGGGGGCTATATCTAAATCTGAACCGATTTTACCCAATTTTTGCATAGGTGTTTCTAGTTGGATTAAAAGATGTTGTGCCAAATTTAAAGAAAATCGGGTACTATATGTGATTTATAGGGCGGAAAAAGTCAAATCGGGAGCGACATTTGTATGGGGGCTATATCTAAATCTGAACCGATTTCCTCCAAATTCAATACCGATGGTCATTGGCCAGAAAAAATAACTTCTGCCTAGTTTCATGACAATCGGACAACAATTGCGACCTGTAGAGTGCGAACAAGCTTAGATGGACAGCAGACGGACAGACGGACAGACGGACAGACGGACAGACGGACGGACAGACAGACATCGTTAAATCGACTCAGCTGGTGATTCTAAGCCGATCGGTGTACTTAAAGGTGGGTCTAGCTCGATTATTTCTTGGTGTTACAAACATTTGGGGCGAAACTAACTTATAATACCCTAGCCCACGAAGTGGTGTAGGGTATAATAAATGGAAATAGGTCAATAAGGATATTGCTATTGATCAAATAGGCAAAAGACCAATTGGACAGTTTCGAACATAAAATAGAGTTGCCATATCGAAGCCAATTACCCGAAGGGTTGTTGCCCAGGCTACAAATAAGTAATTTATATTCTAGTTAGAAAAGTAGGACGAAATCTGTTTGCGCAAACCCAAAGAAAGACACATACTTTCTGTTAAATGCAATACTGCTAATTGGAGAAAATTGGATAAAGGAAAAAATCGTGTTTTCCGATTCAACTTCTTTCAATTTTTTCCTTTAAGAATTTTATTTTAAAATTAAGCAACGTCATATTATTGAATAATCTTTCGATAAATTTGCCATTTTGAATTTGGCTGTTTTCAAAAATGAAGCAAGCTTCAGTGGGGTATATAATTGGAGTATTTTTCTATAAATTTGTCATTTTACATTTGTGTTTACATTACCACAGAAAATTTACCCTTTCGGTATTCTAATATATCTTAATGGTATAAATGGACAAATTTGGATACTATTCTGTAAAGTGTACCAACAAAACAGGATATGTTGACATTCAATCTAATATCAAGTATGACAGTATTTAAGATAACCAAACTAAAAGTATAATAGTTATATTTCCATTTATAGAGATATCCAATTGGATTCTAAACTGAAATATATTCAGAAAATGTCCTCCATTGGAAACAAAATCGAAACAAATGTAAATAATACCAAAAGGATACTGCTTCTGATCACCTAAGCCAGACCCCAATTGGAAATTTTCGAACTCATACATTTTTTATGGATTTTTGTCTAGGATACACAGTCTATACACAGTATTCTAATTAGACAGACAAAACGACATCTTCATTCAAGAACATCAAATGGAATATTAATAATTTAAGTATTTAAGTATTTAAGATATTGAAAAATGTAATAATTGAGTTTTCTGAATTCCATCAAAAGATTATTTATAAGAGAATCATTTTATTATAAAAACTAAGCAAACATCAGTATTGTATATAACTGATGCCTTTTTTGTTAAACTAGCCATTTAAATGCCCAATATTTTTGTGCAAGAAATTTGAAAGTTTATTTTTTAAAAGATACACAGAGAATGTGGTCCACAATGAATAAAAACTGAAAAAAAATCCAAATAAAATTGATTTTAACTAAACATAACACGTATTTGTCCATATTTTGAGACACCGAATTTTATTTCCATGGGAAACAAACAAGTCTTGGCAAAAAAACAAAGTGTCTCAAGTGTGGATGGCAGTAGTGAAACCGTAACTAGAAATATGAGTCAAAAGTTGTCATATGTCATTAATTTTATGATGGTTGTTGTCCAGGATAAATATGCATGAATATATTTTAAATTCTAATTGGGAAAAGGATGAATCCTATTAGTTACTTATTGAAAGATTCATACTTGAAGGAAGCTTATAAGATTACGTAAAATATCGATGGAAACAACACCGCTTATTTGAAAAAAAATGAAATGGAAAAGAAAAGAAAAGTTTTGGTTTTCAAAATTCTAGGCAATGTAGAAATTTAGTTTAAGTTTCATGTACAGAAACTGGAAATAATATAAATCCAAAAACTTCCATACATTTATTATTGGGGAGCCATGAATCTCATTAAAAAAATCTTATTAAAAATTAAATTAGTTAACAGGCAAAGAATTGCAGGCTCATGCCATTGCCGAGAATTGCCCAGAATTTAAAAAAATTCACGAATATTGCTTTTTGACTTTTATTTACATTATTTATTCACATCGATGCAAACATTTGAAAATTCCAACCAGTTATTAGGAGATTTTCTTCACTATATGCCACTTTGCGAACGATGAAATCTCCAAATAAAATAATATATATTTTGTTAATATTAGTGAAAGAAAATAATTGATCGTTAAGATAGTTTGAATAATATTCTAACACAGTCTACCCCGCAGATATGAACAAAAATATGGGTAAGTGGCATTTTATATAGTTTAAAAAAATATATAACAATAGTCGAATGAATATAAGAAACAGAAACAATATATTTTTTTGTATTTGTTCTCCAATTTAATTGGTATGAACTACGAAACCATTTGGTAACGAAGTGTACTTATATATAAAGGGTGATTTTTTAAGAGCTTGATAACTTTTTTTTTAAAAAAAACGCATAAAATTTGCAAAATCTCATCGGTTCTTTATTTGAAACGTTAGATTGGTCCATGACATTTACTTTTTGAAGATAATTTCATTTAAATGTTGACCGCGGCTGCGTCTTAGGTGGTCCATCCGCTTAGTCCAATTTTGGCATTTCCACGTTTTTGAGTAACAGAGACCCAATTGGTGCGAACGGCGACGAATCGAAAATTGGTGGTCATCATTAACACTGGCCGATACAGCTGCGATATTTTCTTCAGTTCGCACTCTACGTAAGCGTGTTGGTGGTTTAATGTCCAACAATGTAAATTTGGTGCGAAATTTAGTCACAATAGCCCGAATAGCCGCTTCAGTGGGTCGATTAAACTGACCATAAAATGGAAGCGCGCAATGAACTTTCTTAACAGAGCACGCATTTTGATAATAAAATTTAATAATTTGCAAGCGTTGTTCGTTTGTAAGACGATTCATGATGAAATGTCAAAGCATACTGAGCATCTTTCTCTTTGACACCATGTCTGAAATCCCACGTGATCTGTCAAATACTAATGCATGAAAATCCTAACCTCAAAAAAATCACTCTTTATAACTAAGTATATGAACTGGAATGATTCATATTTTTTGATTAATGGGTGGTTCCAGACGAAATTTTATAATTTATTAGTTTATTTTTCACACGTTTCATTTTTTATTTCATGGTTTCCTAAAGATAATTTTTGAAAAAAAGCAAAATTTTTCACATAAATAAATACGCGCAACTGCTATTTTTGTTGTGTGAAAATTTTATTTACTTATTATTTTAAATAAACTATTCAATATTAATACAATAAAATTACAAATTTGTATATAAAATTAATTTAAAAACAAAATAACAGAAAACATTTATTTGTTCTGATGATAATTGAAGCCATAGCTCCTATCGGCTTTTCTCCGGATTTAAAACGTTTTAACGTGTCTATTTCTACGGAGATTTGATTTCTCACTTGACTTAGTTTTCTAATTTCTTGTCACACAAATAAATTATCAATGAATAGAATTAAAATGGGATTTAAAATTGTTTGTCCAAATAAAACTATGGGATCCCCTTTGGACGTCTACTACTCAATTCGAAGTCACAAGGGTTTTTGTCGAAGTAAATCGTAAATTGTAACTCTGGCGACGCAGTTCTAAACCACACTATTTTATTCTTGCGACGAAATATGGCGGAGACACGTACTAATAAATGGTTTTTAAAATTCGTACTTTTAGGGAGTGAAATGGGTCAAAAAGGGATGAGCATGTAACCTTCGTCCTGACCTTATGACAGTTGGTAGAAAAGGAAGGGTAAAAATGGTAACAACCATTGCAGCTAAATTTAATTTAAAATTTTTAATTTTAAATTTAAAAATTTTAATATTTAATAATAAATTTAATACGGGTGCAGAAACGATAAAAAGGGTACAAGTCAAAGTATTGCAGCCACATTCGTAAACTTCGATGTATGATTCGCTCATAAGCATGCAGCTGAAAATTGTAAATTTAAGAGAGAGATAAAGGGATCAACATAAAAAAGGAAAAAGTAAAAACATAATATTTCCATATTTCTATTGAAACTGATAGGGTCCGCCATCTAACGTTTTTTTTCAACTGTTGGAATATTATTTGTGGGGTGCCCTCAGCAGCCATTTGAATGAAATTATTTTCCATTATTAACCGGAAGGATTGTACTTTCAGTTTTTTTTCTAGTTTTTTTTAGCATTTTCAAAAAAAAGTTTTTTGTTGAAATATGTGGTTTCTAGAGCGGAAAAAGTAAAACATAGGAGACATTGGTATGGGAGCTATATAAAGGGTCCGCCATCTAACTTTTTTTCAACTATTCAACCGTTGGACTATTATTTGTGGGGTGCCCTCAGCAGCCATTTGAATGAAATTATTTTCCATTATTAACCGGAAGGATTGTACTTTCAAATAAAAAAATAAATTTGAGAAAATATTCAGTAGTTTTTATATAGCATTTTCAAAAAAAAAGTTTTTTGTCGGTCCCTATATAAAGTGTGATTATCTATGACATTTGCTTTTCTGTTCTGTCCGTCGCCTTTGAATTTATTGTTCCTTGCTCACTTGCAAAGTATATTTGTAATCTCATATTTCTTGAGCCATATAAACGCATTTTCAGGTTGACATAAATTAAAAACTCCATAAGGTTTTCAATAACTTGACAAGTCTGGTGGATATATTACTTGCAATGAACTTTCCATTATATGCAATCCCCATAAAAATGTCCCTCCCTTTGTTACAAGGAAATATCAAAGGAACTTGTTCTGAGTCCTCAAAGAAAACTCATTCTTCTATGTTTTATAGATTTTCATAAACCTAAAGGCTGGACAGACGGACATTCCATGTTCCTGCACTTTTTTTAATTTTGATAGCTTCCATTACTCTTCTAAACATAGTGCCACTATAAAATGACAAAATGATGTTGCAATGAATGGCTTTGCTCTGAGTCTCTTTTACAGGATTCGATCTATCACAGACCATGAAATGGTACAAAAGTGCATTATTCTGCTTTTATTGCCACACATAAGCGGCTTAAATGCATTAAATCCATATGTTATTTGCCACTTATACTGGTCTAAAATGCATGGCTATGACTTTCGTCTCATCAGCAAGCCGCTTATGAAATCCTGGTGGTGTTACAGTTACGCTGTGTGTGGTCTCGCAGAGAGAGAGAGCTGGTGGGGCGACATCTTGCCGCTGCAGTCGCAGACACGGAGATGCTCTTAAACGTAGAGTTAATATTATGTAATCTGTTAAAATTTACAACCGCTTAACAGTTGACTTAATGAGCTGTAAAAATAATTTCAAATAAAAATGTTAATTGAAAAAGCCCCAGCTAGCGCTAAGATGCCAAAGCTCACGATGCCATCACACGGTCGCCACTTTCGAGCGATCCATACATATCACATCACAAAAAGCGGTGGACAAAATGCAAAACATTTTCAGAAGAAGAAAAAAAAAACGATGTCCACGAATTGTATGAGAAAGTTGGATACGAGGGAGGGGCTGGGGAGTTGGGAAACAAAGATTCAATCGGTGGAATGGTAAAGCGAACAGATAGATGGATGGATAGGCGGATGGGTATGACAAGATTGTCTGGAAAATTTAAAGAGGCTCCTCGATTGGAGCTTCATAATGAAAGGACAGACCCTATAAAGAAGGATGAAAAATCAAATAGATTACTGTGATTTCGAGATCCATGTTAACCGTATTCGGTTTTTAGATTAGTGATTCTAAATAATAATTAAATCGCACTCTCTGCCTTCAAATATCAATATCTCCCACTAAAGATATTTGGAAGTTTTGGCTAAATCTTCCCTTTAACCCTCTCATGCCCGAATTTTCTTCTTAATAAATATATAAAACTTACTATGCTTTTTGATTAGATATGGGTCGAAATATGATTTCTATAGAGTTTTGGGGTTATAATTCATACAGGACATGAGTAACAGGATGTTTCTTAAAATCATTATACAAAAATTATTTTTAAATCTTTTTTTCATTTTAAAAATCTGTTGCCTATAGGCAACCTTGGGCATGAGAGGGTTAAATTGATTCTTTTTCCACTCCATCTTCCAACCTACTCATCATACCCCTCCCCACTCCCGACAAAGATACGCACATTTTCATTTCCAGAGCATCAGTTTCATCTTGATGGCAGACAAAAAGAAATCAAGTCACGATACTCGGCTGTGAGAGTAGACTCTTTTCCCCATGATCACAGCCTTTTCTAGTTCTTCGCGGGCAACGTCGACTTCGTCAAACTTGTAAATTATAATAAAAGTGTAATCATAATGTGAGCCTATAAACATAATCTGCAGGTGATTTCACATGAAATGCTACTAAATGTCAAACACAATGATAGGATTTTTCTTCTTAGGCAACAACCATAATAACAACAACCACAGCTGCAGCATTACGAAAACCAATGCGGAAGATGGAGAGAGGGGGAGAATTGAAATGATCTTCATCTTCGTTTGGTTTCCCTTTGTAGATCATCATCATCATCGCCAGTGCGCGGAGAGAGTGTTTGATGATGATTTGAACACAAAAATCTTTGGAGTCTGGCAAAAAGCCTAAACCTAGAGCGATCGACAAGTAGACCCATAAACTTGCTTTCAAAATTGATTATTAAATGCGGTTATTTACTCCTCTAAGTGGTGCTCTGGCTGGTGGTATACTCTGCTGTTGCTGGCTGGCTGGTGCTACGGGGACTGGCAACGATAATGCTGGTTCGCTTTGGTTTGCATTGCAGCAGTTAGCTTAAAAAGATGATTTGATTTCAAATTGACATTAGGATTATCGTCAGTTGTAATGAGCATGCGAATGTGAAAATTACAAAGTTCTTTTCATGCTTATGTGAATGATAAGAAAGATCTAAAATGTTATGGGCTATGGCAAAGAGAGTAGCCAGATTGAGGAAATGCACATGGAGAGGAAAATTACTAAAAAAATATAAAATGTTCTGACCCTATGGGAGTTCCAGAAATAACATAGGGTATGAAAAAGGAATCAGAATGAACCGACTCAAAATCATTTTTCTAATTTGGTGGATGGTGCCGCTGTTTTTAACGATGCACGGCTGTTGTAAACACATTTGAGAGTCATCTGAGTTTTTGTAAACTGTTAGTCAGCCAAGCGACAACCGCGAGTATTTTAGTTTAGATTGCAAAGTCGATTTCCATAAATTTTCAACGACTGTTTTTGATCATATTAAAAAACGGTTTAAGAAAATATTGCTTCTAGAGATAAAAGATAATGTCGGCTAATTTATATAAAAAATCTGAAAGGTTACTGTGGAACAAAATACGGCTTAAAATAATTAATTTGTATTTCGTTACAACATTCATTCTATGAGAAAACAAAAAATTAACAACTGATTCCTGGTGCATTATATTATGGTCTTATATTTTGCAGAAGTTTGCCGGTTTATGAGAAATTCTTCTGTCTTTCAGGTAAATTTTGCTTCAAATTTGAAGGTACATTTGTATGGGACCTGTATCAAAATTTTAAGACCTGTGTCTCTTAGCAAAATCTACCATCTCCAAACGAATCGTAACCAAATCTGTTGTTAAAAGAGAATTTTCGGGTGGGCAGAATTCAAATGCATGTGCTAGATAAAAAAGTTGGGGCTATATCTGAGATAAATCCAACGTCTTATGTCGAGTTTCTGGACAAAAAATAGTACCTCATGCAAAAAACAAGTTTAAGTCTTTGCTGTGGAATGATAAGTAGTGTACATGCTTACCAGTACCTAGTATCAAGACAGGCCATCGGATCTCTATTCTAGTCATATTAATGTAGTCAGATGAATGTAAATAATTTTATGTTTGATTTGTGCCATTTTTATCCCACTTGGCCTCGTGTTCTCCCTAAAAGTATAAATTTAGAAAAATTCCGTTATGTTGAGCTCCTACATATTCACAGGAATGTATATGCGGATTATTTTTATTATATCTGCAGTCATTTGGTCCGTACCAATTTTATCCCTTTTCCTCATTTTGACTCAAAAAATAAGAATATCGAAAATTCCCTTTTATCTCGCCTACGCATACAGTTCGACGTATATACCGAAATTCGTTATTCTTGTAACAGCCGTTTGATTAGTACAATATTTATCCCCCTTCGACCCGTTCCACCCTCCAAAGATTGATTATAACTCCAGCCTTAAAGTCGTACCATTTTTATCCCTTTTTTTTCCCATTTGAACTCTAAGAGTACGAATATCGAAAGATCTCTCCACTTTTCTCATCTACGCTGTCAGAGCGACATATACACCGCAATTCATTATTCCAGCTACAGCCATTTGGTAGGTACAATTTCGTTCTGTTCCCCAAAAAAAGTACAAATTTCTAAAAATATCATTAATAGTACGAGTCTACTCAAATTAAAGCACAAAACGAATTTTATGATTTTAACATATTTATTTTTTAATTCTACACAGTCAGAATTTCATAATACTAACTGGAAACGTTTGACTGGTACCATTTTTATCCCAGTTCCCGCTTATATAGTACGAATGTTTAAAAAAATCTTTTAAAGTACGAGTTGACTGCGTAGTCAACTGAATTTGCAAACGAAGTTCATGATTTCAACTTCAGCCGTAAGATCGTACTTATTTTTCCACTTTCACTCCTAAAATACTAACATCAATAGATTTTTTATTTTTCGAGTCCTCGCAGTCGGAGCGACGTACACTGTCAAATCGACGAATACGCCAAATATCATTATCCTAGCAGCAATCGTTTCTATGGTATTATTTTTATCACCTTTCGCCATGTACCCCCAATAAAAGTACGAATTTGTACACACTGAATTTCACGATTTTAACTTCCGCCGTATGGTCGTACCTTTTTTATCCCTCTTTTTCCATTTGGCCTCTAAAAGTAGAAAAATGGATAGATCTCTTTTTCTACGCAGTCAAATGAATGAACACACCCAATTTCATTATTTTAACTTCAGCCCTAGGTATATGACCTCTTTTCTCATTTGGAATCTAAAAGTACGAATATCGATAGTTCTCTTTATTTTTCGAGTCTACGCAGTCGGATCGTCATATGTATGTATATACCGCACTTCATTATCCTAGCTGAAAACATTTGTTTGGTACTATTTTAATCACCGTTCGCCCTATTCCCCCAATAAGAGTATGCATTTCTAAAAAATCGTTTATAGTGCGGACTACACAGTCAAATGAATGTACATACCGAAATATTCACTTTTATACAAGTCTACGTAATTAGAGGAATCCAGAAACTGATTTTCAAGTTTCTGTCTAATTTTACTATTTTTATCCCTCTTGTTCCATTTAAGTTCTTTCAAGAATTTTGCAAAAATAAATTTTAGATAAGCGTAATATATATACCAAATTTAAATATAATATAAGAAATTTCCAGAATATATACTCTAAATATACATACTCTAAATATTAGGGAGTTTTTTCAGCCATTATAAGGGTACAAATTTTCCCTCTGAGCCTATTTCGCAAATTTGTCTGCCATAACCATAGTGTGAAATAAATATCATATATATCGGATTGGATATATATTCGTCCACAAGCTGACTCTATCATGAATAAATTCATGTGCATAGTGAAATACAAGGAACTCTAATTTGGAGCGCAATAAAATAATTCCCCCACGATGGAGTGCGGGGCTGGCTAGACCTATTGTGTGTTTGAAGCAAATATCAGAACATCGATATTTAAGTTAAGCAGTGCATTACAACTTTTAGTAGCTGAGTTGAGGAATTTCAGCGGGGTTGAACAACATAATGCAAATTACAAATATTTCAGTTTTTCCCCACAGGAGGAAGACCAAGGCCAAGGTATTTATTTTCACAAAAAAAATATTAGCCCACAATTGGGGAGATCGCTCATTTGGTCTTCTGGAGTAATTTAAAATTGTCCAAAAATTTCCATTTATTTATTGTGTTAGCATTTTTCCATTTTTTGTTATTCCCTCAGTCTGGCAACTTTCCCCACCAATAACCTGATTCATTTTACACATTTGTGGAGCGGTCCTTTTCGCCGCGTTCGGCATTCACGTGAGTCAGTTACTCAACCAAGTGTTACAAACATGAGATGGTAATCACAGTTTAATGTTATGCAAATGGTAATGATTTTGGCTTGGGCTTTTGCTTTTCCAGACGTCCAGTCCAGCCCACTCCACTCCTTTGCAGCAGTTTTCCGCAATACGAAATCAAAATTGATTTTTATGAACAATTAGCAAATGACAGAGCAAACAAATTAAGCCGGACCACACACAAGCGCTCAATGTTATGATTCTCATGAACTCAGACGATGGGAAGAAATCGTAGCCGATCGTAGAGTCTGCCAATACAAAGTGTTAGCTTTGGGAGGGGGGGAGGGGAGGAGTGGTACAAACGTGCTAAATATAAGCCATGCCAACCAAGCCTGGGCTATGTACTCCTGCCAGTCTGGGTAATTTCAAGAATTGATTTATTTATTACAGCATCACAAAACTTGCTTATCATAAATATTTGATCTGTTCCATGTTGGCCAAGCGCAGCCGTTGCTGAGGATGTCAGTTTGATGTGGCTGTGCATACTTTAAACCAAATGAAAACAACAATGCCCCTTTATGGCTTGGCATTAACCTTATGAACCGATAGCTTAACAGGCGCCTTTTGTTTTAGGTACTCCTCGCAACAACACAATGATCGGCTGTGAAAACAATAAAGCAAGTGGTCATTTCTGGTAAACATTGACTTGACTTTTTGGGGTCTTCGCCACAAGAGAGCAGGCAAAACAACACACAAAAACGTATTCAAATATTTGGCTACTCAAGCAGCTTCATCTTCAGCTGCTGCCAATGCTTCTGCTGTGCTGCCGTTCGAAAGAAGCCCCACCAAAAGCTATTTGAACTACAAATGTTTCTTGAACGCTTTCGAGCCTCAAAACTAACACTCATTCAAGCAAATCGGAAACAAACTCCTATGGAAATTTCAAAGATTCCAAATAATCAAAGAAACAAACAGAAAAAACAACAATCCGTGTTTCTATTGTTGTTTTGTTCGTTGGGGTTTTTTTGGCAAAATCTTTTAAATCAAAACTTAAAAATGCTGAAGCTGACAAACGAAACAAAAACGTCCAGCGTCTAACACCAGCACTAACAATTTGAAACAATTGTTAATGTTTTTTCCGTTGTTTGTTGTTTCCTATTTGTTCGTTTGTTTGTTTAAGAGTTTTGCCACAATGCACCACCGATATTTTTTGGCTGCCATACACAAAGAGAAAAAAATCAAAATCATCTTGGTTGCGGTTCATTTGCTTCCAAACAATTCAACATTTAACAAACACTTGCTTTTTTAACATCATCTCCAAAAGAGACCATCTTCATTGCCCCGAAAGGGTGTTGACAATTTGGACACATTGAAAAGGGCTAGAATATATTACATATTTTATTTATTTATTAGGCTGCAAGGTCCATACACATAAAATAATAAATTCCAGTCATCGCACGAAAATAAAGTTTGGATTGTTATATGATGATTGGCGAAATATTTCGTTCCTAGATCAAGCCGTCTGTGGACTAAACACTCTTGAAATCAAGCCTAGAAATTTTGATTTCCGAATGTTATTTTTTATATCACACTTTGTCAATATTTTCTAAATTAATATACCCTTGAAAGCACATATAAATGCATATTCTTAGCGCAGCGTAACTAATTGGTCTTATAATTTAACATTTATAATAATTTTTGTGGGTTTTCATAGTGACATCTGAAATTTTTTCTTATATTTAAGAAGTATTATTTAAATAAATAGCTGCAACAAATACCTTTTGAGTGACGTCTAAACGATGGATGAACATCAGATTGAAATTAACGCAGCAGATTACATTTAAAAAAACAAGTAAAAACGGCGTTAAGTTCGGCCGGGCCGAACTTTATATACCCTCCACCATGGATTGCATTCACAGAGGTTGTCGGTTTTCGTAGAAGTGCAGTAATATTTGTAGTTTGTTGTACTTCCATTCTATTTTAATTCCAAAAGTACAAATTTTGAAAATCCATTATCAGACGTACATGTGCAAAATAACCTAACTTCATGATTCAACTAATTTTTGCCGTAAAAGAAAAAGTAAGAATTCCATGATTCCAGCTGTGCCCATTTGGTTGGTACCATTTTTACCCCCTTGACATTTCTACGCAATTAGAATTTCATCATTCTAACTGTAGTTGTTTAGTTGGTACTTTTTTATCCCCCTGTACAATTGTATCCCTTGAATGTACGAATTTCGAAAAATTCGTCTATTTTGCGTGTCTACACAGTCAGAGGAATATATACTCCGAATTTCATGACTCTAGCTGCGGTCAGTTGATTGGTACTATTTGTATCCCCATTTTTCTTTTTAACCCCAAAAAGTACGAATTTCGAAAAATCTGTTTATTTTAAGTGTAAACACAGTCAGAGGAATGTATACTCCGAATTTCATTATTCCAGGTGTAGCCGTTTACCAAGTACCATTTTTGTATACACCGAATTTCATTATTCCAGGTGTAGCCGTTTAACAAGTACCATTTTTATCCCTCCGTACCCATTGTATCCCTTGAAAGTAAGAATTTGGAAAAAAAAACTTTTATTTTTCATGTCTACGTAGTCAAAGGAATGTATACTCCGAATTTCATGACTCTAGCTGCGGTCATTTGGTTGGTACTATTTTTATCCCCTTTTTCTATTTTGACCCCAAAAAGTACGAATTTCGAAAAATCAGTTTATTTTCCGTGTAAACACAGTCAGAGGAATGTATACTCCGAATTTCATGACTCTAGCTGCGGTCATTTGATTGGTACCATTTTTATCCCTCTATTCCCATTTTATCCCTTAAAAGTACGAAATGGGAATGTACACACAGAATTTCGTGTTTCTAGCTGTTGTCGTTTAAAATATACCATTTTTATCCCTTTTTTGCCCCATTTCACCCGCTACAAATAAGAATCACTTTATGGTGCACGTTTTTGCTGTAGAGGGAATGCGCATACCAAATATCAAGCAAATATAAGCAGACATATTCAAAAAACATGCTTAAATACGCTAAAATATTAGGGATTATTATGGGTATTTTTAGTCCTTGTGAGGGAAAAATTTTTCTCTTTGGGCCGATTTCGCCCCATTTCAATCCCAACCGATATACGACTATAAGACGCATTTATGGAAAATTTGAACGTTCTAGCTCCTTTCGTTTAGATGCTAGCGTGCTTTCAACAGACGGACGGACGGACGGACATGGCTAGATCGTCTTAGAATTTTATGACGATCAAGAATATATATACTTTATAGGGTCTCAGGTCGATATTTCAAGGTGTTACAAACGGAATGACAAAGTTAGTATACCCCCATCCTGGAAGTGGAGGGTATAAAAACTATCTGTTGCATTTAACTATTTTCACAAAAATGTAGTCAGTTATTTCATGCCAAGCCATCATTCCTTCTGATTATTTTGCATGACATGATTTACAAAATATTCCTAAGAAATATATTTTTTAGCTGACTACCTCAAATAAAAATAATAAAATAATTCGATTAACAACAATAAAAAATTAACGTTCTTTGATTCAGCGGAAAAAATTGGACGAAAGAGCAACATAAGAAAATTGGAAAACATGATTTTTAGGGGTGTTTTCAGGGGAGTATATTTATCGAGACAAAATTGTTTATATTTATTAAAAAGTAAAAATTGAACATTTTTAAATTCCCCCAAAAACAATTTCAGTAAAAATATAAAAAAATAATTTTTGGAAAAAGAGCACTTTTAGTTTTAATTAAGTTGGGTGTACATACTCTACCAGTGTCAGTTGCTCCAATGCACAGTGGTAACGTACGGCCGAAACCCTATAACTTTTTTATTTAACATCATAAAATACTGAAATTTAGCGTTTTCATGTGTGACATTATTTCTGATTAAAAAAAGAGGGTTCAAACCCACTTTTTTAATAAGGAGGAAATTTCACTTATTTAGAATAATACATCGCTCCAACTTCGCCGCATACGGATGTTTTTTATACATGATTGATACCCAGCAAAAAGAGAACACCCAAAGAAGTGAAAAATATGTTCATATTGTGATTCGGAAGTAGTGAAAATTGGGATCTTCATGAATCAATGAATTTAACATGGAGTTGTTGTCCTTTATTTTGAAGACTTAAAAGGAAGACTAAAATGGAATCACTTCTTCACTAGTTTCCAATTCTGTTTTAAAAAATCTATAGATTTCCCAACAAATCGTATGTGCTGATAGATAATACACTTTCAAATCCCATCACCCCTTGCAACACCCTATGTGCTATTCTTCATCTGTGTTTTACGAAAACATCATTGTCTGTTTGTTAGTCATCATTATGTTCTTGATGATGTTGATTTTAACAAAGGGGGTGTAACTTTACCAATAATAAAAAATGAGCTAAGAAATCCAAAAGATTTGATTCCACCACCACAACCACCACCAATAGCAACAAGAACAGCAACAACAACTACTACAACATCAACATCAGTATCAACAGCATATAAAAATCATCCTAAAAGTGGGGGAAACAGACAGACAAAAATCTGTGTTTGTTTGGTTTGTTGTATTTAATAACAATCAAACATTGAAACAAGTTCGATCAAAAATAACGCCCTGAGGCTAGTTTCTGTTTCGTTTTTTTTTCTTCTCGAAGAAAGAAAAAAGAACTGCTCACAGATCTGATGCAGTTAGTGGTGTATGGATGTGGTGGGAGGACGGTATCCATAGAGGAAGACATGGAGTCAGTCAGATAGCACAATATATAAACATTGGGAGATCAAAATGTCGATTGAAGAACCATCATACGTCAGAGATTGGTCTCATTCGAGTTGAATGTTCTCTGCAGCTACAACTATAGGGTGGGCCATTTAAAACTTGAAGTTAGAATCGGCAGTAAAAAAGGACTGATTATTTTTTAAAATGTCTGGTTTTATGGGAAAGGTTTAATTTTGTCATTTAATAATGTAACATAAAATCATCCCTATGATCACCACGACTGGCTGTACCTCACCCGATCAACCAAATATTTCAGTACAGCCCAAAATCCAAACCAAACAGTGACTTATTGTGGATGCATTGGCTTCTCAATAATCACGTGTGGGCTATGCGGCAATTTTACTTATTGACATAGCCAACAAGATGAAAATTAGCTTCATGAAGGCCGATCTCTTTTAGAATTTATTCCACGTAAATTTCTTACAGTTTGCGTTAAAGACTCTCTGCTTTGGAAGTAAGTTTTTTATTTTTTCTAATTTTGTTCGTCCCATTTTGTGAATGTCAAACATAAACCTAAAAATAAAAATAAAAATAAAAATAAAAATAAAAATAAAAATAAAAATAAAAATAAAAATAAAAATAAAAATAAAAACAAAAACAAAAATAAAAACAAAAACAAAAATAAAAATAAAAATAAAAATAAAAATAAAAATAAAAATAAAAATAAAAATAAAAATAAAAATAAAAATAAAAATAAAAATAAAAATAAAAATAAAAATAAAAATAAAAATAAAAATAAAAATAAAAATAAAAATAAAAATAAAAATAAAAATAAAAATAAAAATAAAAATAAAAATAAAAATAAAAATAAAAATAAAAATAAAAATAAAAATAAAAATAAAAATAAAAATAAAAATAAAAATAAAAATAAAAATAAAAATAAAAATAAAAATAAAAATAAAAATAAAAATAAAAATAAAAATAAAAATAAAAATAAAAATAAAAATAAAAATAAAAATAAAAATAAAAATAAAAATAAAAATAAAAATAAAAATAAAAATAAAAATAAAAATAAAAATAAAAATAAAAATAAAAATAAAAATAAAAATAAAAATAAAAATAAAAATAAAAATAAAAATAAAAATAAAAATAAAAATAAAAATAAAAATAAAAATAAAAATAAAAATAAAAATAAAAATAAAAATAAAAATAAAAATAAAAATAAAAATAAAAATAAAAATAAAAATAAAAATAAAAATTAAAATAAAAATAAAAATAAAAATAAAAATAAAAATAAAAATAAAAATAAAAATAAAAATAAAAATAAAAATAAAAATAAAAATAAAAATAAAAATAAAAATAAAAATAAAAATAAAAATAAAAATAAAAATAAAAATAAAAATAAAAATAAAAATAAAAATAAAAATAAAAATAAAAATAAAAATAAAAATAAAAATAAAAATAAAAATAAAAATAAAAATAAAAATAAAAATAAAAATAAAAATAAAAATAAAAATAAAAATAAAAATAAAAATAAAAATAAAAATAAAAATAAAAATAAAAATAAAAATAAAAATAAAAATAAAAATAAAAATAAAAATAAAAATAAAAATAAAAATAAAAATAAAAATAAAAATAAAAATAAAAATAAAAATAAAAATAAAAATAAAAATAAAAATAAAAATAAAAATAAAAATAAAAATAAAAATAAAAATAAAAATAAAAATAAAAATAAAAGTAAAAATAAACAATTAAAGTAAAAATAAATAATAATAAAGTCCCTCTTCCGTTGACCCAATCGATTACAATATTTTAAACTAAATCTCCAGTCATTCCAACATAGATCTCTGTGGTATCCTTCCCCAGCTTAAATTTCGTTTATCATTGAAATCCAAAAAACATTGCTGCTTTTTTCGGTTTTCCTCTCCGCCCGGGTAGTTGCTCCAAATGTGTGTGGGTGTTGTTCTTCATATTGAGATTCTTCTTGGGCCAACCATTGTGCTGTGCTTTATGAGGCAAATCCGTAAAACAGAATTGAACTCTTAACATTTTTTCTGTAGCATATTTCCACAGTTAATGTTGTTGTTGTTCTTAGTGGGGCTCGCCGGTGTTGCCCCGAACTTCAGTTTCAACAGACATCCCAACTGCAATTGCATTCACAAAACTGATGATGACGATGATACCCCATGATCATGATCATGTTTGCTTGTGGCCGTTGTAATGGGATTTTTGTGGATGATTCGATTTGTTGCCAAACTCCACATCTGTGTGCAACATGTTAGTCCCTCTATCTCGGTGTTTTAAAGATGGTCTTGTTTTGTTGTTCTCTGCTTGCCAAGGTGGTGGTGTTCATCTTCATCATGATCATGAGGCAGCTTCATCATCATAGTTTGTAGAAGTTGTTGTTGGTTATGGAGGTGGTTGTAGTGGTGGTGGTGGAGGTGCTGGTGCTGTACGATTTTTCTTCTTTGCAATGACCTTTAACTGTTATAAGTACGGCACGATCATCTTTGATACTGAATTAAACATTCCTTTTTGCCTCATCTTCAGCTTTGTGCCCCCTTCTTTGATTTGTTGTTTCTGTTGCTGTTTTTTCCAATTGTACGATATGATTGTTGTGCCATTTGGCCATGGGAATTGCTATAGTTTTTTTGTTTTTGTTGTTGGTGTTTCGAGCTATGAATGAATCCATTTTTTTTTGTTTTTGACTAAAGATTTCTTTTCGGAGATATTTTTGGGAGGAGAGTGAAAGATATGAAAGGTTTCATAGATCATAGAATCGTAGCAAGAGGAAAGAACGATATACAACTCGGAAGATAGTTTCTGATGTGAATTTGTAGAATGTGTAGAAATGTAGAGGGAAATATATATATAAGAATGATATACACCCTCTTACCCTGTGGGGTGAAGATATTATATCTTCAAATGGTGAGAATGTAAAGAGTGATTTTTTTGAGGTTAGGATTTTCATGCATTAGTATTTGACAGATCACGTGGGATTTCAGACATGGTGTCAAAGAGAAAGATGCTCAGTATGCTTTGACATTTCATCATGAATCGTCTTACAAACGAACAACGCTTGCAAATTATTGAATTTTATTATCAAAATGCGTGCTCTGTTAAGAAAGTTCATTGCGCGCTTCCATTTTATGGTCAGTTTAATCGACCCACTGAAGCGGCTATTCGGGCTATTGTGACTAAATTTCGCACCAAATTTACATTGTTGGACATTAAACCACCAACACGCTTACGTAGAGTGCGAACTGAAGAAAATATCGCAGCTGTATCGGCCAGTGTTAATGATGACCACCAATTTTCGATTCGTCGCCGTTCGCAACAATTGGGTCTCTGTTACTCAAAAACGTGGAAATGCCAAAATTGGACTAAGCGGATGGACCACCTAAGACGCAGCCGCGATCAACATTTAAATGAAATTATCTTCAAAAAGTAATTGTCATGGACCAATCTAACGTTTCAAATAAAGAACCGATGAGATTTTGCAAATTTTATGCGTTCTTTTTAAAAAAAAAAGTTATCAAGCTCTTAAAAAATCACCCTATTTCTACTCCACTACATTTATATGCTGTGAAAATGTGAACGACATTTGTATGGGAGCTATATATATATCTAAACCGATCTCATCCACTTTTACCATAGATGTTTCTAGTGTAAATATAAGCTGCCCTGTCGAATTTGAAGTAAATCGGTTAAGGTATGTGGTTTATACAGCGGCTAACCTCAAATCGGGAGCGAAATTTGTATGGGAGCTATATCTGGATCTGAACCGATTTGATACATTTTTGTCACAGATGTTTCTAGTTAAAATTGTACCAAATTTGATCAAAATCTATTTAAATTTACAGTTTCTAGATCTAGAAATTTGTATGGTGGTTATATCTAAATCTGAACCGATTTGACCCATTTTCACCACAGATATTTCTAACTTAGATATAAGGCGTTGTACAAAATTTTATCAAAATCGCTTCAAAATCGAAGCAAAATCAAAGCAAATGCAGCACGCAGGATATGAAATACGTCTAAATAGTTGAGAGTGGTTCTACTTCTTTCTCTTACGAAAATAAAAAAATCATTCGTCAGAAAAAAGCTTGATCGAAATAGCTTCAATTCGCAGAAAAACACCTAGTTTTTTTGGATAAAAACCATGAAATAGTGATATTTCTTGGATATCATTGGAATCGATAGCAAAATATTTTTTTGTGGGAATTAAATTTGTTGACTAGGAACCAATATTAAGCTTAAGTAGAGTGAATCCTGATACACATTTTGTGCAGCTGTTCATGGAACAATTAGTGTAGCGTGGGTTCTTGCAAAGGTGGATCATTATCCGAAATTTAATCAAGGACTATATTTAATTCTTTAAACTGAAAGCTAAAGATATTTGTATCTAAAGTGTTGTCAAAAAAAATGATTTCAAATTACCTATCTTGTCATTGTCTTTCCAATTACAAGATGCCACACACATTGTTACACACTACAGTGTTTTACACATTTGCGATGCACTTTTCCACTGGCCATTTCGCAGGCGTTCGGTAATAAACCTTTAAATATTGTTTCCATTAAAAAGCAAACGTTCAAAAGAAACCAAAAACCGAACCGAACCAAGAACAACAAGGAAACATCCACAAAATCATTTGGTTTATTATGTTCATGTGGGTGTATCTGAATCGTGGGAAATTCCATCTAAAAAATGACCACATGCTCTCTCCACATACACATGCACACACAATCACACCTTTGTACACTTCATAGACTTTTTGAGGTTTAGATTCATATTAATGAAAAAACAGCACACAGAACTTCACATCAAGGAGATGCGAGGTGTGGGAACAGAAGTGGTTGGATGAAGTTCAATAAAGATATAGGGTGGGCCATGTAACATTTTAAATTTGAACTACCGATTACATAGACTCTGAAAAGTAGAATAACATTGATTTTTATTTTCAGGTTCATGCTTGACATTTGCAAAATTGGACACTTCACACTCTAACAAAATTGGGAAATATTAGAAACTTACTTCCAAAGTAGTGATTCTTTAACGCAAACTGTAAGAAATTTACGTGGACAATATTCGAGAAGAGATCGGCCTTCAGGAAGCCCATTTTCATCTCGGTGGCTATGTCAATAACCAAAATTGCCGCATATGGGGCTCAGAGAACCCACAGGTGACTATTGAAAGATGCATTGGCCACAACGAGCCACTGTTTGAAGTGGATTTTGGGCCATGTACTGAAAAATTGCGTTGATCAGATGAGGTGCTGTCGAGCCAGTCATGGTACTCATATGAATGATATTGTGTTCCATTATTAAATGACAAAGTTCAATCTTTCCCATAAAACTAGAAATTTAAAAAAAAAAAATCAGTAGTTTTATTCTAATTTAAAATTTTAAATGGCCATCGTATATATAAAAATTAAGATGGGTATGAAGATGAGAAAGACGAAAATGATTTTATATTGAATTTTGTTGCCTTCAGCCCAAGAACTTAAATCAGCTGCATTTTTAGATAAACTCGTACGTCAACAATCAAAATACATTTTTTCAAAGATTTTCTTCAAGTAGTCTTTGTTTTTATTCAATCAGATTCGTGCTATTACGGGAAGATATAAATATTCTGTTATATAGTTTGTAAAGAGTTTTTCGCGTTTTTTTAATAAAAATTAAAAAAATATATATTTTTAATTTTTTTCGTCTAGAGGGTCATAACTTCTACATTTAATCATAGATATTTCACACGCAGACATTGTTTTCTGCGGTAGAGTGTTGGCTATTCAAAAAATAGAACAAAATATTTTTTTCCTATTTGCTTCTATTTATACACTCCACGAGAGTATTATGTCTTTGTGCATTTGTTTGTAACGCCCAAAAGGAAACAAGATAGACCCATTGTTAAGTATACCGATCGCCTTAGAATCACTTTCTGAGTCGATTTAGCAATGTCCGTCTGTCCATCTATTGTTGTAATCAAATTACAGGTCGCAATTTTAGTCCGATCTTAACAAAAATTGGCACAAATGAGTTTTGTGGATCAAGGACGAACGCTATTTAATTTGAGGCAGATCGGTTCAGATTTAGATATAGCCCCCATACAAATGTCGCTCCCGATTTGACATTTTCCGCTCTAGAAACCACATATTGTACCCGATTTTCTTTAAATTTGGCACAACATCTTATAATCAAACTAGAAACACCTATGCAAAAATTGGGTAAGATCGGTTCAGATTTAGATATAGCCCCCATACAAATGTCGCTCCCGATTTGACATTTTCTACTCTAGAAATGACATATTGTACCCGATTTTCTTTAAATTTGGCACAACATCTTACAATCAAACTAGAAACACCTATGCAAAAATTGGGTAAGATCGGTTCAGATTTAGATATAGCCCCCATACAAATGTCGCTCCCGATTTGACATTTTCCGCTCTAGAAACCACATATTGTACCCGATTTTCTTTAAATCTTATAATCAGACTAGAAACACATATGCAAAAATTGGGTAAGATCGGTTCAGATTTAGATATAGCCAAATACAAATGTTTCTCCCAAATGTTTAACCGATTTTGGCCAAACTATACATATTATACATATTTCCGATTTAACATTTTTTTTGTCAAACACACACATTTAGAGGATACAAAAATCATTCCCGTTTTCGCTTTTTCACCGAATTAAATTGTATAAGGATAGAAAGTGGAGTGTATCATAGAGTCGGCCCAGCCCGACTTTAGCTTTTCCTTACTTGTTTTTATGATTTTTTGTGCCAGACAATTTTTTTTTGAATATAAATTGTTCGCACCTTTTTGGAGTTTGTGCCAAAACCACTGTTTTTATGTGAAAGTGATATTCACAAGATTTGTAGTCATCATAATCGCATTTAATTTAACATATAACTCAAATGTAATCACACTGACTTTCATTTCCAAATAAATATTAAATATTATTTTCTTGGAATAATGGTCAAAGTGACCCATAAATTCGTTAGCGTCTACAAAGAGGTTCATAACTTCTACATTTATTCATAGATCTTTTACAGACAGACATTGGTTTCTGCGGTAGAGTGTTGGCTATTGAAAAATGGAATAAAATATTTGTTTCCAATTTTCCACTATTTTTATGGGTTTTTTCGTGCCAGACAATTTGTTGTTAATATAATTTTTTTCTCAACGTTTGGAGACTGTGCCTAAACTACTACTTACATGCCAAAGTGATATTCAGAAGAACCATCATAATCGCCTTTAATTTAATATATAATTTAAAAGTAATCGGAATTTTATTTTCAAAATGACAGTACAAATATTAAAGGACTAATTTTAACCCTAGTAATTTTGTTGTCTAAGTTGGCGAGTAATTTTGCTCTTTAAGCGTGAAGAACTTTATTTACAACATTGGTGTCTTTGATGACCCCCACTGAAATTTTCCGACCTTTTTTCGTAGATTATTTTAATGCTTGAATGTCCTTTTTGAAAGGACTTTTTCTGATTTTCTTGGAAAAAGGGTCAACTTGACCCATAAGGAGAGGAGCTAGAGGGTTAAGATCTTCTACAAAAATGACCCTCATAAAATTCCACATTATAGTTCCGACAGTAAAAATTCTCTCAGACATTAACTTACAACACTTTTTGTCGCTTATTATGATGCTCCCTTCGACCAAAAAATAAGAACTTTGTCCCCCACTGTAAAATGAAACTCAGACCAGCTGGACTAAAAGTTTATTCTGCAAAAATTATCTACTCAACATATCCTTTCCAAAAATGTGGTTGTAATTTGTTAAGTCTCGAATATATTTTTTTTATTTTTAAAATATTTAAAAATCTCCATAAAATTCCGAAAAAGCTTAAAAACCAATTCCAATTACTGACCCTGAACAATGGAAGGTTCTTAATAGGCAGTTTTTTAGAAAGGGAAAATTGATATTCTAAAAAAATTATCTATTTATAATTTTCTCGAGGCAAACAGACTTTAAATAACCTCAAGTTTAGAAATGTGTTCAAAGAGCCAATATCTATCTGTTCATGGTGCCAATATTCTGATTTATTTTATTGGCCCCTTCATTGCATTTTTCCCACATCGAAAGGACTTTCCTTGGAGATTTCGCCCTCGTATCTGCCATGAAATGATTTTGTGTGTGGCTGACTCAAAGCCTTGTAATAGCTGAATGGGATAGTTGGTTGGTTGGCTTTGGTTTTCTTGGTTTTTCTGCTTTTTATACCCTCCACCTCCAGGATGGGGGTATATTCACTTTGTCATTCCGTTTGTAACACCTTGAAATATTCATCGGAGACCCCATAAAGTATATATATTCTGGGTCGTGGTAAAATTCTAAGACGATATAGCCATGTCCGTCTGTCCGTCTGTCCGTCTGTCCGTCTGTCCGTCTGTCCGTCTGTCCGTCTGTCCGTCTGTCCGTCTGTCTGTCTGTCTGTCTGTCTGTCTGTTGAAAGCACGATAGCGGCCGAACGAAATGAGCTAGGAGGTTAAAATTTTTCCTAAATGTGTCTTATGGTTGTAGATCGGTTGGGATTGAAAGTGGACGAAATCGGCCCAGAGGGAAAAATTTTTCCCTCACAATGACTGAAAATACCCCTAATATTTAGAGCATTTCAGCATGTTTTTTGAACATATTAGCTTGTATTTAGTTGATATTTGCAATGCGCATTCTCTTTATACCATAAAAGGGAACCATAGAGTGATTTGTTATTTGTAGGGGCCGAAATGGGACAAAAAGGGATAAAAATGGTACCTATCAAACGACAACAGATAGAAACACGAAATTTGACGTGTACATTCCTCTAATAGAGTAGATACATAATATAAAAGTATTTTTTCTAAATTCGTACCTTTAAGGGGTTAAATGGGGATAGAGGGATAAAAATAGTACCAACCTAACGGCTGCACCTAGAATAATGAAATTCGATATATACATTCATCTGATTGCGTAGACACGTAAAATAAAAGAAATTTCCAAAATTCGTACTTTTTAGGGTTCAAATGGAAAAAGGGGATAAAAATAGTACCTACCAAATGATAGCAGCTAGTATCATGAAATTCGGAGTATACATTCCTCTGACTGCGTAGACACGAAAAATAAAAGGTTTTTTCCAAATGCATACTATCAAGGGATACAATGGCTACAGGGGATAAAAATAGTACCAACTAAACGAATACAGCTAGAATGATGAAATTCAGTGAGTACGTCCCTCTAATTGTGTAGATACGTAAAATAAAGAGATTTTAGATAGTCGTACTCTTGAGGGGGCAAAATTGGAAAAAGGGGATAAAAATGGTACCAACAAAATGGCCGCCGATAGAATCGTGGAATTCGGTGTATACATTCCTCTGACTGCATAGCCACGTAAAATATTTTTTTTTCAAAATTCGAACTTTATTTTGTTGCTTTTACGCAAAAAAGGTGGAATCATGAAGTTGTCTTATACTGCGTACGTATGTAGGTATTTTCAAAATTTATACTTTTGAAATTAAAATAGGATGGAAATGCAACCAACCAAACGACTGTAGCTGAAAGTACACTCTCTATCCCCCAATATTTAAGGTATTTATGATTGCTCCCTTATATTTACTTTATGAATTGAAGTATTATATCCATTATATATATAGTATACAAATATTTGTAGCCTTGGCTTATTAATTAAATTTCTTATTTTCATACAGTTAAAATTTGTTGCGGACATTCCTCTTGTAGCTTGGAAGCACCACAAAGAAAATAAAAGTTTTGGCGGGCGAAATGGGACAAAAATGGATAAAATATGGTACCAATGATACGACAACAGCTAGAATCATCCCTCTAATTGCATAGACACGTAGAATAGAGGGATTTTTCGAAATTCGTACTTCTGAGGGATATAATTAAAAAGAGGGATAAAAATGGTGAAGTTGAAATCATGAAATTCGGTGTATACATTCTGACTATGAAGACTCGAAAAAGGGTTTTTTCGAAATTTGTACATTTGGGCGGAATTTGTCTGTATCTGAAAATGCTTCTTTCTAATGGCGAGTGACAATCGCCTAATATTTAGGCATGTTCACTTTCACAATTTCAGCATTTTATTTATGTATAGTAGTCGATTTTAAACAGTGCGCATAAGTATACATTATAGTTTGAAATAAAGGGTGTTTTTTATTGGGGTATAGAACTTTAAGTTGGCATCACTTTTTTAACTGGCGGCCATTTTGTCAGCTGTCAAGTGATTAATATTTAGTTTGGTTTGCCATTTCATCATGAACAGGTTGACAAAATAACAACGCTTGCAAATAGTGCAAATTTATTTCGAAAGTAATGGTTCAGTTCGCGAAGTTCACCGCAAGCTCCGTCCATTTTATGGTCGCGATAATTTCGCGGAATGGACCTGTCAATTGGCCACCCAGATTGTGTGATTTGACACCATTGGATTATTTTCTTTAGGGATATGTGAAGTCGCTCGTCTACGCCAACAAACCAGAAACTTTAGGGGACTTGGAAGCCACATTCGTGGCTTTATTGTCAACATACGGCCCCATATGCTGGCTATATTCGAGCCAGCCGCGGCGGCCACATGCCCGAAATCATATTTAAACATTAATGGCATAAAATTATCCTTCCAATAAAGCCAAATTGATGGACATTAAAACGATTTTCTTGTGTTTTATTTCAATTCGATGTTCTATACCTCAATAAAAAACACCCTTTAGTATATTTGTTTACTATAACTGTTTTATAATGTGCATAAAAATATTCGTAATATGGTACCGTGCTTCTATGTAAAGTCGGCATCCTTTAATCTGCTGGTAATACTGTGGAATGCACTCCGTGGTGGAGGGTATATAAGATTCGGCCCGGTCGAACTTAACGCCTTCTTACTTGTTTGGTTTCGTTTGGTCCAAACCGTAACGCAATTTATAAAACAAGATAAACGTACATACTCACAAATACACACTCACATGGGACGACGACTTACAGACAGACATACGGACATATGAAATCTGCACCAAATGTAAGGAATGGTCTTGAAGCTGTATGTGATGCTCTCACACGCCCCCATCAGCGACCCGCTTTCATCTTATCTGTGCGAGAAGCTGTGGTCTCCTTTAGTAGTGCTGCCTTTACCATGATGAGAGGATGATGGTGAACGCGGTGGTGGTGGCTATGGTGCTGGTGGTTTACTTATGTTCAATCTTTGCCTGGAGGCTATGTTTAGTATAAATTAAAAGCCACAAACCAGAGTGCACTCGAGTAGGAGCGGAGGCAGAAAGGTAATGGGAAAACCGAGAATTACAGATTGTTTGACTATTGTGTCAGCTCGTTGGCCTTTTGGTCACCCTCATTTAATGCGCTCACCTACGTTATATTTTCCGCCAGGAACATCATGATTTCAGAGCAGAAATCTCGGCGCTGCTTGGTCGGTTGGCTGGCTGGCGAAATTAACATAACTGAAGTCATAAAACAAATAAGAGTTCAATTGCAGACAAAGGCAACCTGACCATTATGATTGACCTTTCTTCCATCTTTCTGGCTGGCATTGTTTTGTGTCGATTTCTACCAGCAACAGCCACCATCACTGCCAAGAGAAAGAAATTCAACTCAGATCTTCTATATCAGCGTTAACAAACAACAAAACAAAAAAGTTTTCCCAAACCAAGAGAGAGCGAACTCCGTATACAATATCTGTTAAAATAAAACCGCCCATCGCCGCTGAAGATGCTTATTGTTATTTGTAAAGTCAATGAAAGCATTCACCTTTTATCTGGCCATATATCCAGCACCGCAACACACCAGCCAGGCACCACCACCATACCTCTTCCCAGGCTTACAGCAGAAACGGCATCGGCATCGCAAATCTAACTGTTTGAATGTGGTCCAGTTAAATCATATAAAAATTTTCGTTGCTTTTGCTTTCCTTCATCTACTGTCGGCGGCAGGCAATAGATGCTGCTGCATTTTGTTGGATTTTCTTCTTGCAACTTAGCTCTTGTTGCCGATAAAGCCTTTGCTTTATTTAAAGCCCCAAAAATCACGATTTACAAAATGTTTTACATAAAATTTCACAGCCATCGCAGGCCGATCTGTGAAAGAAGACCTGTTGGCCGGAAACTTGGAGAGTTCTTTTTTTTTGGTTTTTGGGAGGAACATACTCGTCGTACTTGCACAGTTGTCTGTAATGTATGAATAATCATTAGATTTAAGAAATATGCCATAAGTTATTGTATCCATAACAAATAAAGGAAGGTTAAGGAAAACAGCAGATACAAAAGACTTAAGACACAAGCAGTCATAGAGATGTTAGGAATGTTGAGACAAAAATGGTATTTGGAAAATCAGCTAAAGACAAACTGAATATATACTAATACATCAGTCAATACATCTTTATTACCCATTATTTTCTGTATCATTAACAGAACTTACAAATCACAAAAAATCGGAGTTAGAAATAAACATATCTGTGTTTTTTTTTGCAGAGATTTATTACTTGGCTGCATACTACCACTATCATGATTTCTACCCTGTGAAAGGTGGCTTCGCAGCGACTTTTCAACAACATAGCCGGGTATGTTGTTGAAAAGTATATGATTTTCACAAAAGACTGAGAAGCTCAACTCACTTGCCTAATATCCGTTTAAAAAATCACACCAAGTATTAACACACATAGCTGTTGTTTTCAAGAAAAATGTTAATATTTTACCAGAACATGCCTACCCTCAACATGCAACACTTAAGGTGGGCCCCATACGAAGTTTTTATTTTTTATAATTTTTTATGAAAGAAAGGTCCAAAACTGCCCCAGATTCACTCCAAAGGAGAATCTACCACCATTAATTTTCGACCCTCAAACATTTTTTAAAACAACTAACCCCTTTATTTTTGTATTTTTATATTTTTATATTTTTGTATTTTTATATTTTTTATATTTTTATATTTTTATATTTTTATATTTTTATATTTTTATATTTTTATATTTTTATATTTTTATATTTTTATATTTTATATTTTTATATTTTTATATTTTTATATTTTTATATTTTTATATTTTTATATTTTTATATTTTTATATTTTTATATTTTTATATTTTTATATTTTTATATTTTTATATTTTTATATTTTTATATTTTTATATTTTTATATTTTTATATTTTTATATTTTTATATTTTTATATTTTTATATTTTTATATTTTTATATTTTTATATTTTTATATTTTTTATATTTTTGTATTTTTATATTTTTATATTTTTATATTTTTATATTTTTATATTTTTATATTTTTATATTTTTATATTTTTATATTTTTATATTTTTATATTTTTATATTTTTATATTTTTATATTTTTATATTTTTATATTTTTATATTTTTATATTTTTATATTTTTATATTTTTATATTTTTATATTTTTATATTTTTATATTTTATATTTTTATATTTTTATATTTTTATATTTTTATATTTTTATATTTTTATATTTTTATATTTTTATATTTTTATATTTTTATATTTTTATATTTTTATATTTTTATATTTTTATATTTTTATATTTTTATATTTTTATATTTTTATATTTTTATATTTTTATATTTTTATATTTTTATATTTTTATATTTTTATATTTTTATATTTTTATATTTTTATATTTTTATATTTTTATATTTTTATATTTTTATATTTTTATATTTTTATATTTTTATATTTTTATATTTTTATATTTTTATATTTTTATATTTTTATATTTTTATATTTTTATATTTTTATATTTTTATATTTTTATATTTTTATATTTTATATTTTTATATTTTTATATTTTTATATTTTTATATTTTTATATTTTTATATTTTTATATTTTTATATTTTTATATTTTTATATTTTTATATTTTTATATTTTTATATTTTTATATTTTTATATTTTTATATTTTTATATTTTTATATTTTTATATTTTTATATTTTTATATTTTTATATTTTTATATTTTTATATTTTTATATTTTTATATTTTTATATTTTTATATTTTTATATTTTTATATTTTTATATTTTTATATTTTTATATTTTTATATTTTTATATTTTTATATTTTTATATTTTTATATTTTTATATTTTTATATTTTTATATTTTTATATTTTTATATTTTTATATTTTTATATTTTTATATTTTTATATTTTTATATTTTTATATTTTTATATTTTTATATTTTTATATTTTTATATTTTTATATTTTTATATTTTTATATTTTTATATTTTTATATTTTTATATTTTTATATTTTTATATTTTTATATTTTTATATTTTTATATTTTTATATTTTTATATTTTTATATTTTTATATTTTTATATTTTTATATTTTTATATTTTTATATTTTTATATTTTTATATTTTTATATTTTTATATTTTTATATTTTTATATTTTTATATTTTTATATTTTTATATTTTTATATTTTTATATTTTTATATTTTTATATTTTTATATTTTTATATTTTTATATTTTTATATTTTTATATTTTTATATTTTTATATTTTTCCCGAACATACCTACCCCCCAACTCTATTCCTAAAGGGAGCTCCCTCGCAAAAACTAATTTTTACAAATGCTAACTGTCCCAATGAGGTTTTTTAATTTAATGCCTATCATTCTTGAGAGCATAGAAAACATACCTAGAATGATTTTAGTGGATTTGTATAATCATATTTTAAAACAAATACCAATATAAAAAACAACTAAATATTTGTAAAACGTAACCGGAATAAGCATAAAAGTAATGAAGTACTTAAGTAGACCTTTCAAACATAGTATGGAAGTTTAAGATCGGCGTCTGAATATACAAGGATCTGAATATATAATTGGCAGCAGGATTTTCAAGTTTCGTGAAATTCAAATGCCTATAATTCTGTAAATATAATTTAATTTTTTCCCTCAGACACATATAAAATGCTTTTGAAAGTAGAATCTTTCTTGATAGTTCGAAAAAATTGGAGTTATATGAACTGAACTTTGTTGTGCTGTTTGACTTGGAATACTTGAAATACTCATTGAGGTACAAATTTTTTGTGGAGATTCTAATGGATATAACTCTGTAAATGACACTTTAAGATTTATTTTCTATGACACATAAAATATTTTCAAAATGGGAATCTTTCCTGAAAATTTCAGAAAAATCGGGTCATGTTGACTGAATTTTGCAATCCAGTTTGACGTTGAATGACTCATGTACCAATTAAACCCTTAAAATCCACAAAATATCCGGCTAACAGTACCTCCGCTATGAATGGTCATTCTGTCACTGTATCGATTCTTCATCACCCACCACCACCATCACCACAACCAGCAAACAAAAGACTTAAGACACAAACTTAACGGATGTTGGCTGCAGACAATTTCATTCGTCCGTCTGCTGCAGCACGTTACCTTTTTGATCTTTACTTAATTGTTTCATTTAACAACCCACCATAAACATGGCAAACAGACATACAAACATCCAACGTATGTAAATTTCTGCAAACAAGAAATACGATTTCATGGCAAACACTGTGTAATTACAACAATTAAACATTTGAAAATTCGATTTATATATGTTTATAATTAATTGCCCTCCACAACAGAACACGATACTAAAAATGTCAATTGCAACAGCAGGAGAGAAGCGAGCAGTGATGTTGATGACTATGACGAAGACGAAGACCATGAAAGAAAGAAATTCAAATTAAAACCAAGGCACAATTCACCACCAATTGGCGGCCATATGTGATGGGGGGAGCTGGCTTTAAAACTCCAAAAACAAACAGTAACAATAAATTTCCCAGTATTATACGATATGTCGTTGAGCCATTCGAATTTGCAGAGTCAATTTGAGAAGAAGAACGAAACACTGAAATAAAATCACAGATCCATATAACATTTCTTCTTGGGTTGTGAGGCAACCACAACTAATTAATTGCACGTAAAAATTGGCGCACACTGGTTTTACAACAAACTATGCCACGCCACAAACCTTTCACATTGTGAGCTGCCTGCCTAAAATTCTCCACTGATACTTGAAACTGAAATTCTCAAAAAGCTCATAAGACATAGAAAACGATGAGGAGTTTGGCTTTGTTTTCATTTAAACTATGCCTTCGCCTTTGGTTCTGCTGCTGGCTCTTGCCTTGGTGGCTGCTGCCGGAGATAGTGATCTTGAAAGATAGATAGCCAGTAAAAATTGCTATGGAAAGCAGTTTAAAACATGTTAAATGTTATGTTTGCTAATAAGCCATCATTAATTTTCAAATGCCTTATCTCGGAATTTGTACGAATGCTACGAAATATGAACTAAAGTATGTTGTAAGTTTTGTCCGGGGGCATGGAGAAGGAAAACGATATAACCTTTTTAATGCCAGAGAGAAACGAAGTTTGGCAAGTAGGCAGTGAGCCAAGGATACCCTACTACGTGGCAGCTCAAAGGGAATTCTAAAGGGAAAATATTTTTGATAGGACAAAGGACAGAAATTTAACTTCAATAGGTTATGTCCAAGATCTCCTCTAAATCTATACAAAAATATAAAATAATAATATAAAATAAATAATAATAATATAAATATATATAAATAAATATAAATCTATAAAGAAGTTGCGTTACTGACTGCCTGAATGACTTATCATTGACCAGCGTCAGGGTAGTTCCCAAACATGACGTAGACGCCGACTAAGAAGGGGTAAAATGGGACAAAAAGGGATAAACAGCGAACCTTCGTCATGTCTAAACGGTAGTAGCTAGAAACATGAAATTCGGAGTGTTCCTTGCACTGACGCATGCAGACGAGCCACAAATAGGGGTTTTCGAAATTTATACTTTTAAGGAAGGAAAAAGACAAAAAGGGGATAAACATTGTACCAATTTAAGTAATGCAGCTTTATTGGTGAAAATCGGTATTTACATTTTCTGACAACGTAGACTTGCAACATAAGCGGATTTTTCGAAATGTGTACTTTTAAGGGACGAGCGGGACAAAAAGGGATAAAAATGGTACCAACTAAAGTATTGCAGCTCTAGTCGTGAAATTTGGTATGTAAATTGTTCCATACAGACGAGCCACAAATAAGAATTTTCGAAATTTGTACTTTTAAGGAAGAAAAAGACAAAAAGGGGATAAAAATGGTACCAATTTAAGTAATGCAACTTTATTCGTGAACATCGGTATTTACATTTTCTGACAACGTAGACTTGCAACATAAATGGATTTTTCGAAATGTGTACTTTTAAGGGACGAGCGGGACAAAAAGGGATAAAAATAGTACCAACTAAAGTATTGCAGCTCTAGTTGTGAAATTTGGTGTGTAAATTCCTTTGACCATGAAGAAGCGCAGTAAAATTGGACTGTACCTCAATGGGTTGCACGGTACAAAAAGGGATAAAAGTGGTACCTTATTTTGGTATTGCAGCTATAGTCGTGAAATTATGTACGTAAATTGCTCTGACAACGTAGAAGCGCAAATCTGTATTGATTTTTCGAAATTTGTACTTTTAAGGGACGAGGGGGACAAAAAGGGATACAAATGGTACCAACTAAAATATTTCAGCTAGAATCGTGAAATTGGTTGTGTAAATTCCTCTGAAAACGTAGAAGGGCAGTAAAATTAGATTTTGCAAAATTTGTACTTTTAAGGGCTGCCCGGGACAAAAAGGGATAGAAATGGTACCAATTTAGCTATTGCAGCTATAGTTGTCAAATTTGATATGTAAATTCCATTGACAACGTAGAAGCGTAAATCTAAATTAATTTTTCGAAATTTATACTTGAAAGGGGTGAGCGGGACAAAAAGGGATAAAAATGGTGTATAAATTCCTCTGTCCATCTAGAAACGCAGTAAAATTGGATTGTACTTCTAAGGGTTGCACGGCACAAAAAGGGATAAAAATTGTACCAATTTAGGTATTGCAGCTATAGTCGTGCAATTTTGTATGTAAATTGCTCTGACAACGTAGAAGCGCAAATCTATATTGATTTTTCGTAATTTGTACTTAAATGGGGTGAGTGGGACAAAAAGGGATAAAAATCGTACCAACTTAAGTCAAATCGTGAAATTTGATGTGTAAATTGCTCACACCTGTAGAAGCGTACTAAAATTGGATTTTTTGAAAATTGTACTTTTAAGTACAAAACGGGATAAAAATGGTACCAATTTAGGTATTGCAGCTATAGTCGTGAAATTTTGTATGTAAATTGCTCTGACAACGTAGAAGCGCAAATCTATATTGATTTTTCGTAATTTGTACTTAAATGGGGTGAGTGGGACAAAAAGGGATAAAAATCGTACCAACTTAAGTCAAATCGTGAAATTTGATGTGTAAATTGCTCACACCTGTAGAAGCGTACTAAAATTGGATTTTTTGAAAATTGTACTTTTAAGTACAAAACGGGATAAAAATGGTACCAATTTAGGTATTGCAGCTATAGTCGTGAAATTTAGTATGTAAATTGCTCTGACAACGTAGAAGCGCAAATCTATATTGATTTTTCGTAATTTGTACTTAAATGGGGTGAGTGGGACAAAAAGGGATAAAAATCGTACCAACTTAAGTCAAATCGTGAAATTTGATGTGTAAATTGCTCACACCTGTAGAAGCGTACTAAAATTGGATTTTTTGAAAATTGTACTTTTAAGTACAAAACGGGATAAAAATGGTACCAATTTAGGTATTGCAGCTATAGTCGTGAAATTTGGTATGTAAATTGCTCTGACAACGTAGAAGCGCAAATCTATATTGATTTTTCGTAATTTGTACTTAAATGGGGTGAGTGGGACAAAAAGGGATAAAAATCGTACCAACTTAAGTCGAATCGTGAAATTTGATGTGTAAATTGCTCACACCTGTAGAAGCGTACTAAAATTGGATTTTTTGAAAATTGTACTTTTAAGTACAAAACGGGATAAAAATGGTACCAATTTAGGTATTGCAGCTATAGTCGTGAAATTTGGTGCATAAATCCCTCTGACCATGTAGAAGCGCAGTAAAATTCAATTTTTTGAAATTTGTACTTTTAAGGGCTGATCGGAACAAAAGGGATAACAATAGTACCAATTTAGGTATTGCAGCTATAGTCGTGAAATTTGGTGTGTAAATTTCTCTGACAACGTAAAAGAAGAATTTGTTGGGTGAACGGGACATATTTATTTACAAAATTTTACTTATAAGAAGGATGCGGGACGAGAAAGGATAAACGTGGTACCAAATAAAGTACATGTTTTTAGGGGAAGCAAAACACATGTTACATATATTGATTTTTCAAAATGTATATTTTTGGAAAGAGGTGTAAAAAGTTATAAAGTGGCCGGCTGCAACTAGAAACATGAGATGGAGGATATAAAAGGTTCTACGGTTATAATTCTTTGTTTAAAACTGTGCAGAAAATGATAAAAATTATACATACGAAGGGAGTTCAGCTAAAATAGTACACGACGACAAGCACATTTCTTTGACTGTGTATGAGTGCTATCTACTAGGAGGTTTCCTAATTAATATTTTGGATTTATCTATGTCCACCAAAAGAAAACTAAATAAATACTATCAAAAAAGAAAGACGGCTAAAACTAATAATAAATAACTGGCTTTTTCGCGTAAATTGTTCCATAGAGACACACTCATTTTTCCACATTTCCTGCCGCAATCGACCCAGGAGAATTTCTCAAAGAAAAGAGGAGGACATACTACCTTCTCTTCTATAATTTTGCAAAATCAACCAAGATCCTAGAGCACTGATTTCCAAATCTCAAAACAAACAAAATACCTAGCGGAGTTCAGATACTGTGAAAGCGAAAACAATAGCGCAACATTATAATGAGTCTATGCGAGAGAAGACATATCAAAATATTGGCCACATTTTCAGTTTGACGTTGCACAGCAATAACTCTGCTGTAGTTGTAAATTAGTAAATTTTATGCTGACATAAAACAGACACTAAAAATTCTACTTATGTATGCCTTACAAGCACAAACACATAGACATACACAGACACAGCCACAGAAATCTTAGCATATATAACGAACGACTATAACTTGGATACATGGCGAAAAAAAAAACGCTCTGTCAGTTTGAAGTGAAGTGAACGCATCATTGTGTTAAGTTGCTGCCATCATTATCATCAATGTATGCGAACAGATCACTTTTGTGTTGTTGTGTTGACTGGCTGTGGACAGTGTCATTCTTAGCCATGCCATTGCACTGGCCATGCAGGAGACACACCGACAGACAGACAGGTTGCTGGTGATGTCGATGATGCCGTTGATGATATTGTGTCGATGTTGTTGCTGTGTTGTTGTTGATGAACTCTCGTAAACAGTGGGAGTTCGCTTAAAATGAACTATGCTGTTTTTATTGGCCGAGGAAATCTTAGCGGCTTTTGCTTTCCTTGTTTGTGGGCCATGTCAGTTATTGTCCACAACCAAATAGTGTTGCTTTACGCGGAAACAAGCCACGCTTAGATATGCGAGTGTGAGAGTAAACTTGTATTTTGTAAATGTGCGCAACACAAATGGTAATCATTCCGAAATAGTTCAAGTTAGCTATCCATCCTTGTTGAAGCTAAGAAGAAGGCTGTTAGAGATGATTAAATTGTAGAACGGGGACAATGTTGTGGAAAGCGAGATGGAGAAAATTATTTCGGTTTCGGATAAGAGGATACTTCGATACAGATTTTATAGAAAATACAAGAAACTACATATGAACAGAGTTCATTATACAAACCCTTGAACTCTGCTCCTTATATTTAACAATGCAGATCTTTTATTAATTTCCCTTTCTTTACTTTTCAGAAAAAATATATAAACTGTATTGCAACGTGGACGCGGACGCCGACACCGACTTCTGCAAAAAAACATTCAACGACAAAGGTCTATTTGCCAGATTTGGGGTGAGATGGTTCACCGGTAGGCATAAGGATACTTCTACGAAAAAAAGGTAGCGTTGCTATTTCAATAAACGTAGAGCGCTATCGACCGATAATAGTCAGCGTCCTTTAGCCACAATTCCATGATAATTGATATGTGGTTCTGCTGTGATTTGAGTCCTTTGGTTTATTTCGTGGTAGTCATGTGAAGTTACAGTGGGTCAAAGTTGTCAGTTTGTGGTCGAAGGTAACATTATACATACTAAGCGACAAAAAGTGTTGTAAGTTAATGTCTGAGAGAATTCTTCTTGCCAGAACTATATTGCGGAATTGTATGAGGATTATTTTTGTGGAATATCTTAATCCTCTAGCTCCTCTCTTTATGGGTCAATTTGACACTTTTTCGAGAAAATCAAAAAAAAGTCCTTTCAAAAAGAACTTTTAAGGTTTAAAATGTTCTACGAACAAATTTGCTGGAAAATTTCAGTTGGGGCCACCAAAGACACCAAAGTTGTAAATAGAGTTCTCCACGTTTAAATAGCAAAATTACACGCTAATTTCTACAAAAAAATAAAATTTTAAATTTTAAAATTCGTCCATGTATTTTGGAACATCGATCTTTTTCTTATTTCGATACAAAAAAATACAAATTAAATATTTTTTTCAAAATTTTCATTTTCGTGGGAGATATGGCTAAAATGATTTGTATGCATGACATTTTAGTTTTGTTTTTTTTTCACCTATCCAACGGATCCGGCTGATTTTTTGCATGTGTATTAAGGACCAATGTCGCTTGGGTAGTTTGTCGCAAATAAATCTGCAACCTTTGCAAAAAAAACCACAATTGACTGTTGCAATTATTTTTATTTTAACTTTCTCTATCTGCGTTTCTGAGACATTTTTGTCAAAATTATTCCTTATCAACCATAATATTTTGGTATTCTCAATATGATAGAAAGTTACGAGGGTTTATCTAAACGTATTTTTGACCATTTTTGACTTTACAAATAAAATAACTCTGATCCGTGATCAACATGAAGAATTTGCCTTCATTTGTTTAAGAAAATCACATTTTTCATTTACTTTTTATTCGATTTAGGAATTGAAATTTGTGAATCTTGTACATGTTGGCTGATGAAAGCTGCTGCCAAAAATAAACGTAATATACTTTTTCTGTGTAATCAATCGATTCCATTTTTTTCTCACATCCAAGAGTGGTCTTTAAATTTAAAGAAAATGTGGCGATGAAACAATAATTTGTATGGTGCCCCATTATCACATATTGGAGTCTGTGATTTCGGTCCAAAGAGAGTTTAGGCGAAGGTTTTGGAGACATAAACTTTGAGGTTCCCCAGCTCGGACGCAGGAAACTATCTGTGGAGGTCATTTAAATTCTGTTATTTTTAAAAACTATTAAAAAGATCTACTAAATATTTATGTAAAATAAAATATTAACCATGGGGATTTTACGATGGTCAAAAGGACAAAAAATATGAAATGGGGACAGAGGATTTCATTAAATATTTCGGGGATTTTGTGGGAATATTCGAAGTATTTTAAAAATATTTAGTATTTCATTTTAACTAGGCTACTCATTATCTTCTTGGTCGGTGACGACCATCTGCCGAAGGCTGGTCAGAAAAGAAATAGACAAAAACGGGCATTGAAATAAATTTGAATAAAGTATTTAATAAAATTGAGAGCGCACCGTGCTCGGCTATCAGCGTGGGGGTTGTGGGTTCGATTCCCACCAGAGGCTCTGGTCTGTCGCTGCAATAAGTAGCTACAATAGTCTTAGTCACCCCGGCTCAATCCCTGGACCCAAAATTAGATTATAAATTTACCTTGTATTGTAATTCATAATAAATAAATAAATATTTAATAAAACTGAATTAATGGCGCTACAAACATTCAATTTCATCGAACTAGACGAAATTACTTTGTGTTCTTAATTATACCCTCCACCTCCAGGATGGGGGTATATTCACTTTGTCATTCCGTTTGTAACACCTTGAAATATTCATCGGAGACCCCATATATATATTCTGGGTCGTGGTAATATTCTAAGACGATATAGCCATGTCCGTCTGTCCGTCTGTCTGTCTGTTGAAAGCACGATAGCGGCCGAACGAAATGAGCTAGGAGGTTCAAATTTTTCCTAAATGTGTCTTATGGTTGTAGTTCGGTGGGGATTGAAAGTGGACGAAATCGGCCCAGAGGGAAAAATTTTTCCCTCACAAGGGCTTAAAGTACCCCTATTATTTAGAGTATTTCAGCATGTTTTATGAACATTTTAGCTTGTATTTACTTGATATTTGCAATGCGCATTCCCTTTATAGCATAAATGGGCACCATAGAGTGATTTTAATTTGTAGGGGGCGAAATGGGACAAAAGGGATAAAAATGGTACTTATCAAACGACAACAGATAGAAACACGAAATTTGGCGTGTACATTCCTCTAATAGAGTAGATACATGATATAGAAGTATTTTTTCTAAATTCGTACTTTTAAGCGGTTAAATGGGGATAGAGGGATAAAAATAGTACCAACCTAACGGCTGCACCTAGAATAATGAAATTCGATATATACATTCCTCTGATTGCGTAGATTTGATGGGCGAGGCTATTATAAAAATGGAGAAAACAGTTGGCATATGTGGGCGTTTTAGTTTGTAATAGTAAACAAATACCACTATTTTCGTAAAAAAATATAATAATTTTCCTAATATCAATATGCTGAATTTCTACGTAAATTCGACAGCATCTAATTTGCCGGTTGATCGGATGAGGTACTGTCGAGCCAGTCGTGGTAGTCATATTTATGATATTGTGTTCCATTATTAAATGATAAAGTTCAACCTTTCCAATAAAACCAGAAATTTGAAAAAAATAGTCCCTCCTTTTTTATAGACGATTCTAATTTTAAATTTTAAATGGCCCACCCTATATAATACCTGATTATCTTATTTTCAGCTAAGTGAGGCCCTCTTTCAGACAAAAAGGATATGCTTTTTAGTACACTTTGTAGATGGTTTTGTGGAGACGACGCCCATAAAAATATAATACTATTGATGCATCAAGGTAAAATCGTCAAAACACACAACCAACGCAGAGGAATTCCTTTTTATTCATATTTTTTTTTTGCAAACTGTCCCACTGCGCCACATAGGAAAACGATTGATTTTATTAGATTCACTAGAAACGTGGCCTACAGTAGTGGGAAAAACGATAATTTTAAACCAGTCTGCAAAAAAATTCCATGCGATTTTGAATTACTACCCGAAATCAATACATCTCGAAATCGATGGCCTTCTACAAAACTGGGACATGGAGCTCAATTTCTGTATAATGCAGGTGTTCAAATTAAGCAGAATCAATATTCACATTAAACATTGTCATAATTTTAGAGCGACATTTCTTTCCATTTTAGCAGATATCCTGAAAAGTTCGTTTCTTAAGTCTTTTGTTTACACTACCTCTTATTGCCCTAGGGGCATTTTAGAAATGCTTTATTAAAAATTCCTTAAGACATACTTAACAACAGATTGATGGCAATAAAAGGATCATAATTAATGGCAAAAATATTCACACACACACATACACACAGCTGTCCTCGGTCCTCCCGAGAGATTGTAAAACAAAAAATAACCATCTCAATACACCAAAATATTTACTACAAAACGTGCAACTTTTATAAATTGCCATTAATTAAACAAAAAATTCAGTCTGTATTAAATATGACACAATGTTCTGAATTCCATGGGAATATTTAGGTGCGCGTTGCCTTGTTATATATACGCCAACATGATCTTTGGCGAAGGATAATTTTTCATATTTGAGTTTTTTCTTTTTTTTTTCTTCGCCAACGTCGCTGTTTGTGCCTTTTTAAGTTTTCAGATATTTTTGCAATTTTCCTTGAACAAAACAATGATGATAAATATAGAAGAGACATTAACAGCGCTACGCGTGAGGAGGGCGGGGAGGGGAGGGCGAAGAAAAAGCTGAAGGAATTTCATTTTTTTCTGCTTATGATTGTGTGGAAATATTTGGTTTTTATGACTGCAACTCCAATTGACCATATGTGGCATTATGACTTATAAAGGCAGAGGCAATTATGTGTAGTTTCATTTGGAGTTGCATGTGGCAGTGGCAGCGGCTGCTGCTCGCCTGCATTTGGAAATCATTGATTTTACTTGAGCCATTATGTTATGAAAGCTCTGTGGTGCGCTTTTATGTAGTTTTTGTTCACTTAATATATTTATGACATAAAGTGCGGCTTCGATTGTCGGTTTTTATTGCAGCTAAAGTCGCGGTGCTGCTCGCTTGTTTGAGTGTGTGTGTGTGTATGAGTGTGGTTAATTAACCCTTTTTAAATTGGCCATAATTATCACAAGACGTAGATGGACAGACAGACAGCCAGAGAGACGTTGAAATGACAGACAGACGCCCCAGACCAACAGACATACTGGGCTTGTTGGTTGTTGTGCGCTTTTCAAAAAGGAAACATTTCAAAAAGATGACAAGTTTTTGAATTGTGTCTCGTTTTTGCGGAAATTATGATATTTTTATAAAAATATCTTTGAAAAGCCTTAATAAAGCCCAGCTTTGCTGCTGCATTGCTGTGTGCGAGCGATTTTGTGTTTATTGCAGGCCGATCAGTGGCAATTTTAAATTGTTAAATATGATCGCTGTAAATGATATTTTTAATGAGAGACAAATATTAGCGTAATTATATCATTAAGAAATAGTTATGGAGAATTTATTAATAAAATACGAAACGTTTAGCCACAACAACAACAAACAACGAAATATTCCCGAGGTAAATATAACCAAGATATTCAAGGAGACTACCATAAAGGATTGAACGAGGGAGGGGGAGAATCGTGAGGAAACAGGCAGGCCTTGGGATGGAAATTTGTTTGAAGATATTTAAGAGAAAACAAGGCTAGAAGTGAAGTATCAATAGGCCCTCCTGAGGTCATTGGTTAAAAAGGAAAAATCAAAAAATTCAATTGATTTTAAAAATTAAAAAAATAAATCAAAAATTAAAAATTAATATGCGTTAAATAGGTTAAAAAAGAAAAAATCACAAAATTTAATTTAATTTTAAAAGTTAAAAGTAAATTAAAAAAATTAGAAAATAAAAAACATTTACGAATTTTCGATCTTTGTCAGAGAAAAGGTTTGCCCTCTGGAACAATTTCGGCCATTAGCATTCCAAGCCTGAATTGGAGGACCACCTGACGTTTGCTTGGTACTACATTTATACATTTATCCCAAAATTTACGAATTTGGAAAAATATATTTATTTTAGTCAAAGGTGTTTTATGCACCGAATTTCATTCCGCTTCATTTGTACAATTTTTATACCCTTTCCCTATTTTGACTCTAATAGGGCGAATATGAAAATATCTCTTTATTTAAAATTTCACTATTCTACCTGCTGCCATTCTCTCCTTATTTTCCCTTAACTTTCCATACCCCACCTCGTCGTTGGCTGCCTCAGACGACGTTACATTATTTCACAATTATCATCATTTAGTTCAGGTTGTTGTTATACATTCGCTGATTTGGTTCGATATGTGATCAGTTTTTTGTTTTGTATTTTGTTTCTCGGCAATGTTCAAGTTTTTTTTATCGCATATTCATCAACGGCCGTCCATAAATGGTTAGACTGCAAATATTTCTTTGTCTGATCGTTATTTGATAAGAAATCGAAAATTAAATTGCAGACCCTGGAGAGTAATATTTCTTATAAGTATTCGTTGAGCGTGTGGTTGTGTTTTTTCTTCTTCTTCTTTTCGAAATTATGAAAAGGAACAATAATTTCAGAAAAATATATTTCGCAAAATTCATCAAATATTTGAGTAACACTTCATGCGATCAAGATTAATTTTTAATGATGGAATTTGGTGCGAAAGGCAAGTTCTGGTGGTTTTGTTTTTTTGGGGAAGTGCAATAAATGCTAAATTATTAAAGTTGATTAGTTAATTTATTTATATTGAAGGATGGATGCAGACATCTCTCGATTTTTATCAAATTTTGCTATAGAAGGCAAATTACGTCAACATTTGCAATATCAAACAAAAGGTTTTCTCTCTAAAAGTATAGCAATCGTCAATGAACGCTTCTCATTCTCTATAATTATATAAAAATTTATTTCTCAAATATTTATTTTTTTATTAGGGAAGCAAATAAATATTTTATATTTCCTCAAATTTTTGATGTCGAATCAAAAAGTATAACAAACGATTCCCAATGACCCCCCCACAAAAATATATATTGTAACGATTGTTCTGTATTTTTTTGGACAATTGAAAATTTCTTCGTAAGAAAAAAATGCTAGCTGGAATTCGAATATATTACACTCAAAACACATTGAAAATCAATCAAATCGATCACTAATCAAAAAACACTAAAACTAATAAACATTTTAAAATTAACAAATTTTTTGGGCTTTACGAAAATGGGTTTAATAACACTAGTCAACAAATTGAAAAAAATTTCATGTACTCGGGATGCGATAATTTTTTCTGTGTAGATAACCTTGACATGAGCTCGAAAAACGCAATAAAATTTTTTTTTTCGTTTGGTTTTTTTTTTATTATTTTTTTTTTAAATTTTAAAAATTTTTTTTTGGTTAATTTGTTTCGTCCGGCATAACTCGGGAACCACTAGCCCGATTTAATTGAATTAAATTTTAAAAAATTTAAAATTACAATTCCCTTAATCTGTTCATATATTGTTTTCCTATACAAGCAACAGTTTCCAAGTTAAAAATGAATATATAAAGGAAAAAACTTATTTTTTGCCTAAAAATTTAAAATTTTTTTTTTTAAAAAATCCATAAAAAATCCAAAATGAAAAAAAATGTCAAATCTTATTACTTTTACGTAAAGTCACATAACCTATGAGCAAAATGAGACAAAGATCATGAAAATCGATGGACGCGTTTCGCTTTTATTCGCAATTGAGTAAAAGTATGAATTTCAAAAATTTTAAAAATTTTTTTTTGGTTAATTTGTTTCGTCCGGCATAACTCGGGAACCACTAGCCCGATTTAATTGAATTAAATTTTAAAAAATTTAAAATTACAATTCCCTTAATCTGTTCATAAATTGTTTTCCTATACAAGCAACAGTTTCCAAGTTAAAAATTAATATATAAAGGAAAAAACTTATTTTTTGCCTAAAAATTTAAAATTTTTTTTTTTAAAAAATCCATAAAAAATCCAAAATGAAAAAAAATGTCAAATCTTATTACTTTTACGTAAAGTCACATAACCTATGAGCAAAATGAGACAAAGATCATGAAAATCGATGCACGCGTTTCGCTTTTATTCGCAATTGAGTAAAGGTATGAATTTCAAAAATTTGCTCGACATATGCACAACTTTGTCTATGGTAAGGTTTTTTCTTTTTTATTACAAAAAAAATTAAAATTTTTGGGTGACAAAAATATATGACTTTAAATTAAAAAACAATTCGATATATGTACAAGAAATTATCCTAAGGATATCAACATTAATTAATTATAAAAAAGTTTAAAAAAAATATCTAAACACAAAAATAAAAACCTTCAAATTAAAAATAATTATGTGCTTTTGTCTTTCTTTTATATTGTTGTGGGTCTGTTTCTCTTATCAGGGACCAGATATAGTCCCCCATCATAGCTTCGTTCCAAAATCCTTCGTTCCAAATCCCTCATAGTTAAGGCACTTTAGTAGATTGTCCATGACTTCGTATGTTTCCTTGGTGTCTACGGCATGAGCAATTGGAATCGAAGGTTTCTTGTTGCCGTTGTGCAGTAAAATTGCTTTAAGGCTCTGCTTGTTGCTGTCGATGAAAAGACGCCACTCTCCACCGCTCATCTATGTTTGAGACCTTTAAATTGAAGCTCTCTTCAAATGAATCTCTCAATTTAGGTGAAAAACAACGCTTGTTTTTTTTTCAGAAACGTATTTTCCGCACATGTAACAAAAATTACTTGGATTGGTATTGCATTCAAATCCTCGAGAACGTTTGCTCATTTTAACTATCGCGTTCGTCGACACTTGTTGAATGAGTAAAATCGATCAATGAAGACCTATTTATACTGTGTATTGTTTAGTATTTTACTGACAGGTACTTATAAATGGGTGTATATTTTTTTACGGTGGCTACATACCTGTTTCACCATGTGTGAGTCTTAAATTTTCCGAATAATGACCACCCTTAAATGTGGGTTGCATTTCTGTAAAAAAATAATACAGGTAGCCAACGGAAAACCCAAATAATTAAAAAAGTCCCCTTTCCTTTTTTCCTTTTAATTGTTCACGCACATTTATTAGCGTTTATTACTTTGCTTACGCAATCATAAAAATTAAATAACCCTTTGTTTATTCCGTTTTGTTAATTCTGAGAATCAAAAAAAAAAAAGAAAAAACCTTACCATAGACAAAGTTGTGCATATGTCGAGCAAATTATTGAAATTCATACCTTTACTCAATTGCGAATAAAAGCGAAACGCGTGCATCGATTTTCATGATCTTTGTCTCATTTTGCTCATAGGTTATGTGACTTTACGTAAAAGTAATAAGATTTGACATTTTTTTTCATTTTGGATTTTTTATGGATTTTTTAAAAAAAAAAATTTAAAATTTTTAGGCAAAAAATAAGTTTTTTCCTTTATATATTCATTTTTAACTTGGAAACTGTTGCTTGTATAGGAAAACAATATATGAACAGATTAAGGGAATTGTAATTTTAAATTTTTTAAAATTTAATTCAATTAAATCGGGCTAGTGGTTCCCGAGTTATGCCGGACGAAACAAATTAACCAAAAAAAAATTTTTAAAATTTTTGAAATTCATACTTTTACTCAATTGCGAATAAAAGCGAAACGCGTGCATCGATTTTCATGATCTTTGTCTCATTTTGCTCATAGGTTATGTGACTTTACGTAAAAGTAATAAGATTTGACATTTTTTTTCATTTTGGATTTTTTATGGATTTTTTAAAAAAAAAAATTTTAAATTTTTAGGCAAAAAATAAGTTTTTTCCTTTATATATTCATTTTTAACTTGGAAACTGTTGCTTGTATAGGAAAACAATATATGAACAGATTAAGGGAATTGTAATTTTAAATTTTTTAAAATTTAATTCAATTAAATCGGGCTAGTGGTTCCCGAGTTATGCCGGACGAAACAAATTAACCAAAAAAAAATTTTTAAAATTTAAAAAAAAAATAATAAAAAAAAAACCAAACGAGCGTTTTTCGAGCTCATGTCAAGGTTATCTACACAGAAACAATTATCGCATCCCGAGTACATTTTGACTGTTGACTAGTGTAATTAAGTGATAAAATTGTATTTTAATTATTTAAATTTTTGACCATCGTCAGTGTTTTGTCCGCAACTATTCCATTTGTGATCGCTATTTTCTATAAGATTTTGACTCCATGTGAAACTGAACAAAGATTTTCCTTAGGTTCTTCGATTTTAATGAAAGTTTGCAAATTTTTTACTTCTGGATAAGGGAAACATATCTGCATTTCCCGATTTTCGAAAAATACGAAATTGTAGACACTACGGTGAACCGAAAATCAGGAAATTTGTTGAAAGGTAATGTTAAAAAAGTCATAACTTTTTTCTGGTATAAGGTGGAAAATATCTTTTTTACGAATTTCAAATCTTTTAAAAAATATATATTTTAAATTTTTTTCTTAATTCCCCGTAATTTTTAATAGATAATAGTGTCAGTAAGACGCTCCATGATCTAGTTCCTGATACTTACTCGATAACAATTATAAACGTGATTGCAGTCGAAAATAAAAATATTTAATATAAATAATTAAAACAACTTTAGGCTGGCTTCGTTTTAAATTTTTGTAGAGAAAGTATCAGGAACTATTATCTGTTATCTTTTTTATTGTCTCCTCTAGTTCAAGAATTTTCCGAAATCATAAACATACTCAAATGTTCTCGGTATTAATTTTGTAATTTAAATGTACCTTTCTTGCGAACACATCCTTTATTTATACTGTAGTAATTATTTAATATACTGATATAAATATACTTTGCAACTCACAATTTTGATTCATCATAGTTTGATATTGAAATAATGTAATATTCATTTTCTAAATAATTTTCCAATAATTGTCATTCGATAAAAAACTTTTGTTCAATAAACATTCAAGAATTTGTTCATCAATACTTGTGTATCCACTACAATATTGTTAACTTTCCATCAAAAGTCTGAATAACACTGTGCGGCAGTAAAAATACCTGGAAAGAGATACTATTTTTGCTGGTAGATGTTGTCGAGTGAAACAAGAATCTTTGATTACTTAAAAGCCTGTAACTTAGTTGAATATCAAGTGATAATCATTACTGGACCCTTCCAACGATATATAATCTATTTAAGATAACTTTAGTAAACTGTGTGATTTTTTTTTTGTCGAGCAAACACATTTTTAATCATTTTGGCGACGTTTTTACGCATTACTTTGTAAGACACCATTTCTGCATTTTTAATAAAATTGTAAAAAATAAAACGCCACTTTAAAGTCCACTTAAAAGTCCGTTGGTAATTGACTGAGTTATTAAAGTTTTCAGTAAAACCAAGTTTTGGATCTCTCATCATTTTACGTACGGAGGGCCAATAAACATATTTAAAATTCATACCTCAAAAAATTATACGATTATATTAAGGCAATTATTTCATGTATATATAAGAGACAACTATGTTTCTCTATTTCATTTAGAAAGATTTTGGTGAAAATATAAATATTGAAATGATTTCAGCTGGAGCTTTAACAAATGTGAAATATCCAGACAAACATGGAGTGAAACAACATATAGGTTAGGAGGACATATCAAGAGTGATCGCAGTGCTGACGGACACTTGGCCAAATAGGAACCATTAGCGACGAAAGAATCTACAATTCGACGAACAGTGCCTTAACCGCGACAAAGAAGAGAAGGTCTAATCATACATTCATATTAATAATTCTGGCTAGATATAACAGATCTATCCGTGTAGTATGTCTGGTCCATTCATATTGATGCCTTAAGTCACACCTTGGTGCTCTCATGAGGGTGTAAACCGATCAACCATAATATTGAATTCTTCAATTATTACTCAACTCAATTTCAAATCATTGTAATTCTTTAAAGGCAATATTTGTAGGTTGTGGTAGGGGTGCACGAAAAATCGCCCAAAAATATGAAAAGTTATTCAAAACCCCCAATGGATGATTTTTCATATAAAAAATCACCTAGAAAATTATAATAATTATTTTTAAGCCCGGCTGTGATTTTACTTATTAATAATTTCTGAAATTGTTGGACGATCTTTCATATTAAAAATGCTCTATTTTTGTTGGCAATTTTTCATTTGTGATTTGGGTGAATTTTCATTTATTTTGGGGCGTAATTGTTCTTAATAAAAATTTTTCATATTGTTGGCCGATTTTTCATTTGTGATTTGGGTGATTTTTCATTTATTTTCGGGCGTAATATTGGTTTTTCATATAAAAAAAATTTCCAAATTGTTTTTTTTTTTGATTTTTCATTTTAAAAATGCCACAATTTTTTGGACGACTTTTCATTTGTGATTTAGGCGAATTTTCATTTAATTTTGGTGGTAATTTTCATATTAAAAATTTCTCAAATTGTTGGGCAATTTTTCATATTAAAAATTTCTCAAATTACCCAGTTTTTAGGTGATTTTTCATTTATTTTTTGGTATAATTTCGATTTTTCATATTGAAAATTTCTCAAATTGTTGGTAGATTTTTCATATTAAAACTTTCCCAATTTTTTGGGCGATATTTCATTTCCGATTTGATTTTTCATATTAAACATTTCTTAAATTGTTGGAAAAAATTGCCAAAATTTTTAGACGATTTTTCATATTAAAAATGGCTCAATTTTTTTTTGCAATTTTTCATTTGTGATTTCGGTGATTTTTTCATTTATTTTTGGGCTTAATTGAAATTTCATATTAAACATTTTTCAAATTGGTAAGCGATTTTTCATATTAAAAATGTCAAATTTATTTAGACGATTTTTCATTTGTAAATTGGGTGAAATTTCATTTATTTTTGGGCGTAATTTCGATTTTTCTATTAAAATTTTTTCAAATTGTTGGATGATTTTTCCTTTTTTTAAAAATGGCTCAATTTTTGGATCGATTTTTCATATTAAAAATGCACCAATTTTCATTTGTGATTTGGGCGTTGTTTAAAATTTCTCAATTTGTTGGGCGATCTTTCATATTAAAAGTGGCACAATTATTTGGGCGATTTTTTATTTGTGATTTGGACGATTTTTTAATTTATTTTTGAAGCAATTTCATTTTACGTTTTGGGTCATTTTTGGACCAATTTATTTTTGTGACTTAAAATTCCCTATAATTTCCTATGACCATACAAATTGAATATTTTTGTCAAAACCTATTCGAACAATGTTTCTCTGAGAATCCCACATAATATTGAAATTTCTTGGTCAACCCAAACACTTTGTATTTCTCTAGTTGCTCTGGAATTTCATGATATAAAATTCCAAAATATTTTTATTTTGTTTGCAAAAGCCCGCTGTTTTGTTTTTTTTTTCTTCGTCCAAAACAACGAAATCACGCACGATTATCAAAAACAATCGATTTGTGTATGTTCTTCAAGTGTAAATTGATATCATGAAGGCAATGTTACTGTTTCGAATTTTTGGGGGCCATTATTTATTGTGTTTAAATATACAAACAACAACAAAAGCAGCAGCAACATGAACAGCACACAACGCACAGTCAACACCACCACGAACATCCTTTAGAGACATCACTGATTAAAGCAAAAAGCAAACCTTTTGCTGTATTTTTCTTCTGGCTGGGCACTGGCAACCTTTAAATATTGTCATCCTGGCTTGGAGGCTGGCCTCAACAATGTTGAAATGGAACATGATTCGGCTGTGGATTTTTTTCCATTTCGATTTTGTCTCAGATCAGGAGTGTGTGTGCTCGAATTTCTCGAACATGATCTTTAGAGGTCGTGCGTGAAGTATAACACAATTCCAAAGCTACAAAAAAATGAAACAAAACCAGAACAACCTTTAACCAAAGTGTGACTCAAGTTTTTTTTGCGATCCTATGTTTTTTGCTGCTGTTGTTGTTGGCAGGGTTTAAATGTTTGCTTTGGTGGTGTCTTGTGGATCCAAACCAATTGTAAAATCATGTCATCCGGTAGTTGTGTATCGTGTAATTGTTATATATTTCGAAAAGAGCTACTGTGGCATGAAATGAGATTGGTTTTCGAATCACAGTGGCTGCTGTGTTTCAGAAGCTATGTGGAAAAAAGTTTGTTACTTAAGTCTTTTGTTCAGGATGATAAGGTATCCAGACGGAGATCTTACATATATATCTAAGATATATAAATAAGGAAGTGGATATTAAAGACGGGGCGAATTTATATGTCTTTGGGGAGTCAAAAGAATATTTGGTGGGCTAGTGATATACCTGCTTCATGGAGAGAAACAATCAGGTCCTTGTACTATTCCAAGGATTTTTCTTTTATGATCCATCTGTGATGTTACCAATTCCCTTCTGGAAAAATCTGGAACAGTCTAAAATATTACCGCGGAACAAATATTACATCATCCATCGCATGCAGCTCTATCTAATCTCCGTTAATTCCAAATCCAATTTTTAGTTTCACAATAAATCGTGTTTGTTGCCTAAGTCTTTTGTTTTAATTTACTCTTCAGGTGTGCGAGGCACTTCAATTTCCAACAATCCTTAACAATCTTAACAATTTTATCAGTGTTCAGGAACAAAACCATAGCATAAAATCTCTAATTTTACCACAAAAAACACAACAAAAACAATAACAGCGCTCATAAGCTACAGCAAAGCAAAAAACAATTATTGGCAAACCATAAATGTCTGACAATAGCCGAGAATGCCATTTATCATGTTATTATCATGATCATTGTCAACATAACTATCAACTAAAACAGCCAAACGGCCTCAGAACCCCAACCGAAACAGCAAAAGCCACACCAACACCAACAACTGGAAGTCACCGGGCCACAACTGAAACTGAAGCCCTTGTCGCCTGCTCCTGCTGGACGATCAAGTTGAAATTGTTGTTGAGTGAAGATATGATTTTCTGCGCTGTGTGCTGTGCCGTTGCCTCACTTGGCATGAAAAACCAAATGAATGTGATCTAAAAAAGTTGACAAATACACAGATACAGACACGACACGGACAGACGAACTTGTGATTTCAGTAAATAAAATAAGTTTGAAAATAATCAGAAGAAGAAGAAGCAGCAGAGGGAAAAAACTCCATCGCCTCTTTTCAATTTACTATGATTCTCGGTATAAGGTGGAACAGTGCAACAAGTGCCATTCATACACCTGGTTTGGTAGTTTCTGCTTGTTTTTGTTTAACTACCTTCGCCTGTATAACTTTGTTGATTAAATGTTTGTAAGTATGTTGGCAAGTTTGTATGTCGGATTCGTGTGTATGTTGCAATGTTGTAGGCAAGTGTTTAAATAAGGAACCGCACGGCCAGAACAGTGACATACAATGATGCATCATCAAACCCAGTGACAATTTTGAGCCAAGGATGGATGGATTCTTTGAATAAATAGGAAAATTCCAAACTCCAAGAATGTTCTAACAGCACGATTTGGCTAATCGTGTTAGAAGGAGTTCCAAAGTGAAATGTATGCAAACTATATTAAATATATCTTCTATATATATTATTACCAACTTTATATGACCAATTTTGGCAAACAGTAGGGATGAGAAGCTATATAAATCGATTTTCTAGAGATCTATTTATAAAGTTCGCAGAAACCATAACAAACATTGAAGTTAGAGAGTCCCCATTGCAGTCATTTCGGTTTTATCAACAGAGATTTCAATCGGAATTTCTATATTCTTCTCCACAAGCAAAGTGGAAGCGAAAGTCCTCCTGCTTGATAGTAGCACAAAAGACGATTTGAGCATAAGCGGAAAAATATAGTGAAATCTTCAAGTTGCACTACTCATTAAAAATCGAAAGGATTTTGGATGTTAACACTTTCAGAAAACTTCATTAAGAAGTGAGAACATTGTTCTCAAAATAAATAAAACAACTCTCCGATAAGCCTTGATTATTAGTTTGAACTAAAATTACTAGTTCTCACCCGTATGGAGAAATAAACTTCCATTAGAGCCATTTAGTAGAATTATCTATTATCGGCGCATACAATATTATCCATACCTCCTGGCAAGGGGAGCTTCTCCCAATGAATGAACCGATAAGTCTTAATGATTTTTTAAAGAGAAATGCGACTTTGCCTCCCTATGGAAATGTAGCATTTCATTAGAATCCTCCAGCAGTGGATACAAATAAATATTACCTCGAAGGGGTAGAATTACACAATCAAGCCATTCTAAAATTGTTAAAATTCACGATTTAAGTTTCCCTATTCTCATAAAAATCATCAAAAGTTTTGGAGACTAAACGTAGACTCCCATTTCACAGTAAAGCAACTTACTATTTCCGCTCAAAAGGCCACAGAAAATCTCTTAGAAGCCTTGATGACTTGATTGGACGAAAAATACTAATTTTCCACCCTAAAGGTAATTCCAGAACATAAAACGACCCAAAGTACATAGGTCTGGATTTTCTTCCTCTCAGATTTTAATGAATATACCATTTGCCGTAGGTCTCATGGTTTAAGTTTTACAGTGGCCCAAAATTGGTTATCTCGGGTTTTTTAGAAGAGGTGGCTTCCTTGTCGATAACATAACTTTGGATGACGTCTTCAGATTTGAACGATATTGATATAATCTTATAGATTTACACTTCCTTCTTCCGAATCTGTATGAAAATATGAATTTTGTTGTTCAAGGTCACCAAAAATTAAAAATAATCCTTAAATATCCTGAAAAACATAACTTTAATTTTCTTCAATTTGTTTTGTATTTTAGCTTATTTTATTCTCTACAAAATATAAAAAATGGAGTGTGGTGGCCATAGGTTAAGAAATTACCACTATTTTTCCAAAGTATAATTTTGTATGCACTGAAAGGCACCTACAGACTATAACAGGCTTCTTCCTACAACTTTAAACTTCTTTGGTGAGGATTTACATTGATTTTTGTTTATAAATATCGCCAGAACCACTGAATAAAGGCTGATGGTATTATCTGCAGTTGATCCCTGGTCTCCTGACGTTCGCATATTATCCTATTCTTCCTTTCTATATTTCCTATTCTACTGAGGAACAATTCTCTTTTGACTGTAAGAAAAATAAACCATCGAATATTTTTCCTATATGTCGAGGAGCCAATTTTTTAGGAGTGACACACACATCATCTGAAACATCCAATAAAAATCTCGATGGAAGTCCTTAACCACCTAAACGGCAATTTTTTAATAATTAAAAATATATGTTAACATATTTTTTTTTCGGGATAATTGTGCTCAAATAAACTCATAAAAAATTCAGAAAGTCATTTGCTAATTTAGTTCGAGAGCCAGATGATAAAACGTGAGGTCTACTATACAAAAAACATTTTTTTCACATTCACAAGTACATATGTTGCACAGAAATCAGTAATATTTAGTTTGAAATAAGAAGAATTCGCACACAAATTTCACGAGTTTTTAATTTTTTCGGATTTCGTGCACAAAAGTGAAAATAAAATCTAAACCAAACGTTATAAAGCGTTGGTATGTTTTTGTAAAAATAAGCAATTATTTAGTAAATTCGAGACTTGCAAAGACTTCCCTGAGGCACTCTTGCTATTTAGAGGGTTAAACTCCTGCAAAAAAGTGTTACTTGTCTTTCCAAAATTGACAATCAAATTACATCATCCTCTCTCCACAGCTCTGAAACCCCTTAATTTGATACAGGAGTTTAGTAATGGAAAGGAGGAGAACCACACTCAACCATACACACATTAGTTTTGTATGTATTTCTTCATCCTGCGTTAACGGATCATCCACAGGATGGAAGGCTTGCTGGTACGATGCTCTCATCAGCCGTCTATATATTTAAATTTATTGCAAATTTAAATGTGCGATATATAGACACCTGAAAACCTCAACACCAATATATCTGAAAATATTATCTTCCCGTAGCCAGAGCTCTGAAAACGTCGACAGAATTTGAATTAAAAACGTATTGATTTCCATAGTTTTTGAAGATTGATTAGAAAATGGTATTTTTGCAGACAAGCAAAGAGTACCAATATGTTCCTTAATAAAATCTTTGAAGGGAATTTAAAATTGGAGATATTATTTTCTGCACTGAAAAATAATGTTTGATACTGACGCATACTAAATTTGAGTCTAAGAAATGTACTCAATTTAAGTACATTTGTAGTCAAATGTAGTCAATGAGTCAATTTGAGTATGAACGTACTACATTCAAGTAAAAAATAAACTTAAATTGGGTAAAGGCATACTGGGTGCCAAACAAAAAACCTGGAGAATCCTATGCAGGTTTCTACTCGGAGCCCTTCTTCAATGAGCTAAGTGTGAAGAGGTTACGGTCGAGCCCTCAAATATCTGTATGGTCTTATAAAATAACACACAAAACTTGGGACCTTTTTTCAATGCGCATTAATAGGTGGTTTTCTGGCGGTTTGAGGTATCAGTCAATAAATTAATATATGCGATACATATATGACACGTATTCTAATACGGACGAATGAATTAATCCTCCAAGACTTCACTTGTATAGCTATATGAATTATTCATTCATATTTAGATGGAGATTATCTGTTATACCTTATCCGCCGAAGAGCATGATCGCAAAACTGCATCTTCTAGAAACTCCACCTAATCGCCTTCAATTCGGAATTGAAGTGGATCTATGAAGTATATTTTTCACATCCCAAACGAAGTCATCTTCCCAGTTGATCATTGACGAATTTTCATCGACATCTTTTGGGTTACAATTTCCGAATTTTATAGAATTTTCTCTTTTAATTTTTAGTGTTGTCCCGACTTTTTGTGTTTGTTTTTTAATTCGATTTTAAATTTTTCACAATAATTTTTATTTTTTTTTTAGTTTCTAAATTCGGAAAAAATAAATTAATAAAATTTAAAAATTGATAAAATATTTTAATAAATAAATCGGAAAATTTGTTTAACTTTGTTTTTGGAATAAATTTGTAATGGTGTATAGGTGTATTTCTTATTTGTGTACAGATTGGAAATAAATAAATTGTCAAAAACAATATCTGTTTTTTTCAATAGAAGCATACAACCGGACAAATTAAAAAAACGTTAAAACTCTTAAAAATTGTTAAATTAAAGTACGACACCTTGTATCGTTCATTGGCAAAAGGGAAAAATTAAATCCAACAACGTCTTTCATTTGTCGAACAATAGCAAAACAAAAAAGCCAAAATTTGAATCGATATTCGATGAAGCTATATAAAGGGTGATTTTTTAGCTATTATCTTTTTGGCAACACTGGTTTAAACAGCTGATGCACGTGTCGTGTTTTGTTTCAATGTCAAACATCTTCAGTTTGGTCTATAATTTAACCACGAACAACGCTTGCAATTGGGCCTCTGTTACTCAAAAACTAGGAAATGCCAAAATTGGACTAAGCGGATGGACCATTTGAGGCACAGTCAAGGTCAACATTTGCATGAAATAATTTTCAAACATTAAATTATATGGACCGTACTATCGATTAAAATAAAGATTTCATGCATTTTTCAGAATTTTATGGGTTTTTTTGAAAAGCTTTCCTATAGCTTTTAAAAAATCACACTTTAAAAGCGAACTAACTGTAACCTCTCGTGGTTACAAATGACCCCAATTAGAATTCCTCTTATTAAGTTATTTATCTATAATATAGATCCATAGGCCCTGTTTTCTTTGCTGATATTCCAACTATTAAAAAATAAAACAAAATACACTCTTATATGCATAAAAGAGCATGGTTATTTAAACAAATATTTTGCATAACGTCATAACGTCTAAATTCATCCAAAGTTCTTTCTCATATGGACATTGTTTTCTGCGTTAGAATTTTAGTTATTACAAAATAAAAAAAAATATTTTTTCCGGTTTTTCTCTTTATTTTCGTGTCAGCAAAAAAAAATATTTTTTTCTTCGACATCATTTGGGTTACAATTTCTTAATTTTCTAGAATTTTATTTTTTAAGTTTTAGTGTTGTTCCGACTTTGTGTTTTCTTTTTAGTTTTATTTTGTATTTTTCATTATAATTTTCAAAACTATTTTATAGATTCAAAATAATTTTTTTTCTAATTTTCCTAATTTTATAGAATTTTCCACAATAATTTTCAAAAATATTTTTATTTTTTTTTTTTAATTTCCAAATTCGGAAAAAATAAATTAATAAAAGTAAAAAATAGCAAAACATTAAAAAATAAAAAAATATAAAATATTTTTATAAATTTTCCATTGCAATTTCCATTTTTGGGATTTTTTAATTTCATTGATTTTTTTTAGTGTTATTCCCACTTTTTGTTTATCCATTTTGATTTCTAATTTCCCGCAATAATTTTCGAAAATAATTGATTTGTGTAGTGTTGATTGACCTTTTGTTTTATTAATTTTCCTTTTGGATTTGTTCAGCTGGAGGCCATAGAAGGAAATTTTTCAAAAATATTTATCAGATTTTTTTTAAATTTCCCAATACGAAGACTCACAAAAAAATAATTTCAATCCTGATAAGTTTTTCAGTTGTAGTCTATAAGGAAAAATTCTATTTCCATATACTGAATAAAATAAATAAATTTAAGAAGTTAACCCTTTTTCTCAAACAACTTTAACTGTTTATCTCTTCGCATCAGAACTCCTTTTTTAAAATGTAGAACTTATAGGGGTCCTATCGCCATAAATATTACTATACGACGCCTTGAACTATCCCAAAAGGTATTAGAAGTATTATTAGTTTATTTATATTTTTTTCTCTATTACCCAAAAGTTTTGCTGGGTTCTTTAGTTTGTTAACCAAATCAAAGTTGAAGATGAGTTTCCACTGACAACGAATGACTCGAGTACTACAAGTAGAGTTCAGTGTATTTTAGTGATGTTGTTGTTGCTGCTGCTGTTGTCGTCGTTGTGTTTGGGTTGATGGTGCTCTTGCTGTTGATGTTGCTGTTGGTGTGTTGTATGCAACAAGTATTTTTCGTCTCTTCAATATAATTTTTGTTGGTTGTCGTTAATAATTCATGCACACCCGCTGTGTTAAAGTTGAACACTTCTTTTGTTATATGATGTTGTTGCTGCTGCAGCCATGGTGTTGTTGTCGGCCACAGCCACAGCTACGGCTGTTGCTGATGATGTTCCTGTGGCCAACAGAGCAGTGGTGGTGGTGCTGCTGCTGCAGTTATATGTGATGGTTTATTTTGTTCCCTGCGAGTCTGTTGTTTATTTGTTATTTGCTAAAATGTTGTAAAGTTTTGATTGCTTGTTCGGTTGCTTCCCTTTTTGTTGTGATTATATAGATGGCGTGAGTGTCTCCGTCAGGCAGGGAGGGTATGTGTGTGTGCGGCTGTGTGTTCGCGCGCGCTTTTGCCTTTCCGAGGCAAGCCATGTGACATATTTGCCCAAGAACGTGTTCCTTCCTCGCAGACAGACAGACTTGGTCTGAGCGGACTTTTCTCATTTTCTGCATAATGTTTAAGGATGTGGCTGCTGCTGTTGTTGGTGGTGGCGGGTCTTCTGCTGTTAACTGGGCTGCTGTTGTTGTTGTTGTTGTACAATGTGTTGCCAAAGCGTAAATTACTACACGGCAGGGTTACTACTGTGTTGAGTTGGCATAAATTATATTTGTCAGCCGGAGGCCAGAAGAATGTATAAATGTTGGTCTGTTTGCCTTGTCTTGTTGTGGGTTGTTGCCGTTGTTGTTGCTGTTTGCCTTTTGTTTGACTGCTGCTGACCATTTGTGTTGACATTTTGTTTAAATAACTGCGAATATTTAACGAATGTTGTTGTGATCGAACAACACACAGCCAACCAACCAGTCAGCCAGCCATAAAAACTATGCTGAACTAAATGTTGACATGAATTATGGCAGGACACAGTGAATGAATTTTAATTTGTTCCCGGCGAATTTTCCTAAAATGTTCCAGCAGCAATACGCAAAAAAAAGAGACGCAGAATTTTTAATAAAGAAATGATCATTTCATAAATTATATGGGCATGTTGAAAAAAGTCGCTTCTAGGCTTGTGGTCGAGTGGCGGTAGGCGTTGGGGGGAATGACTCGTTTCAAATGCGTACATTTTGGTGATTCTCTATTTGGTTTGTAGGTTTGTTTGTGTTTGCTTGGGATTTTCCTTCTGTTTAGCTTGTCAATGTTGTTTTCAAATTTTATAACGAATTATTGCCTTAAAGTGTCTCACGTTTTTTGCATGTTAAACGGAAATCAGTCATAAATCGCACCATTTAATGTTTAAATTAACACAACATTTTGTATTTGAAAAAAGAAACAACGCGGAGAAACTGTGGAGAACAACCTTTGGTGGGGTTTGGGCTCCAGAAAAAAAGCGATTTTAAAAATAAAATGCTGGGATGTTCACTTCTCGGCAAATGAATCATAGCAGCTGGATTCATGGGTTAGATACATTCGATGATTTCTAAGAAATAAACTAAACAAATTTTTCAAGAAATAAACTAACCAGTTAGTTCTCTACTCTAGTAAGCATAGAGTTTGTGAGTTTTTGGTTCGAAAACAATCTTATATCGTTCCACGGATTTTTTATGGGATCAGTTCCTTTCCAGCAATCCCTCAAAAGCACAAATCGAATCAAAAAACCGATTTTATAAAAAATACATTGAAAATAGCACTAAATTCGAAAAAAAAAAAAAACTGTCAAGCTGACAAATGTACAGCGATAAAGCCGAAATATTATGAAATTACGAATTAAACGAGCCAAAGATTAATTTTAGTAGGGAAAATCTACAACCAGCCAGTTTAACGTACATAAGTAGTTTTAATTATGTCTGTTAAATATACCAATTTCGAAATATTTTTAAGATTTCATAATTTTGTATTAAATTAAGAAGCAAGTAAGCGTCAGTCGGCTAAACCGACTTATATATATGAAGGAGTTACATTATCAGATACCAAAATAGAGCTGATTAGGAATATGGGTGATTAACTTAGGAATATGGGTTAATTGTGTGGGAGGTACCATAAGGGGCGAGGATATTTCACCCATATTCGAACTTAAACTAAGTTTATGAAAAATATTACCACATGCAAAGTTCGAATTGATTCCTTAGCTCCTTTCGAGAGTTATCGTGTACACCAGCCAAACGGACGGACGGATGGACATGTCTCAAACAACTTACAATGTCGCGATACGGATTTCGTCCAAACATTTTTAAGGTCTTAAGCCACTCCTTCAATACGTTACACTTTTAAAAGGTATAGAACACTTTGAGACTATAAAAACGATTTTCTTGAATTCGCAAAAAGATATATTTGTATTTTCTACCAGAAAAAAGTTACGATTTTTTTAAATTGTCTTAGACAAAATTCCAGATTTTCGACCCACCATAGTCCTAATTTTTACATTTTTTGAGGAGGACCTAAGGAACATGTCTGCGCCATTTCATATGGAATTAGTCTATACCAAGCAATCAACCTGTAGTGAACGTTATTGGGGTGTCATAATCCACATTTAATTATTTTGGCTGTCAAATAATAAAATGTGTGGTTTGACACCCCAATTAAAACATACTTTGTAGATGGTACAAGGTTGCTTCCTTAATGGCGAGGCAATGGTGAAACTTTTCATGAATTTTACCCGTTCGTAAAATCGGGAAACCAATGTAGTTTAGGCCATTAACGTGGAATCCTATGACCTTAACACTCTACATTTTGTTTTCTGTTCTTTAAACAGTGAATTTACCAAGCGGGCAGTTCGATAACTGTTCTGACTTAAACTCTGACTAAAATTTCCTATGACACTGACAAGCCATTCAAAAACAATTTGTGGACGACCTTTCATATGAAAATCACAATAATAATTTGGGCAATACTTCTTATTTGTCATTCTTCACATTCATCCAAAAACTAAAAATCGTCTTTTGGATGATATTTCATAAATTCAAATATGAAAACAAGTAAGGAAAGGCTAAAGTCGGGCGGGGCCGACTATGATACACTCCACTTTCTATCGGAATACAATTCAATTCAGTAAAAAATGAAAACGGGAAAAAATGTTTATGTTTCCTAATCACAGGCTAATATGACCTGGTCCAATTCGTCAAATCGAGAATAATATTTGTATCGGGGCTATAACCAAACATGGAATGAAGTGACTAACTTTCACAATAAGTTCTTCTAGTTGACGTATAACGTGTTAAGCACTATTTTCAGAAATTCTCTGAAAATACGCGGTTTCTGGGGGAACGAAATTTGTATGAGAGCTATATGTAAATCTGAACCGATCTAACACATTTTTACCACAGGTGTTTCCAGTGGTAATATAAGATGTTTTGCGAATTTTGAAGGAAATTTGTTAAAATATGTGGATTCTAGAGCGTAAAAATTCAAATTGGGAACGAAATTTGTATGGGTGATATATACAGGTGTTTCTAGTTGAACTATAAGATGTTTTGCCAATTTTGAAGAAAATCTATTGAAATATGTGGTACCTAGAGTGAAAAGTGTCAAATCGGGAGTGAAATTCGTATGGGGACTATATCTAAATCTGAACCGATTTTCTTCAAATTAAATAGCGTTCGTCCTTGTCCAGAAAAACTTCGTTGTGCAAAGTTTCGTTTGGTTCTGGCTACAATTGCGACCTGTATCGTGATTACAATAATAGATGGACAGACAGACAGACGGACATTCCTAAATCGACTCAGAAAGTGATTCTAAGTCGATCGGTATAATTAAGAATGGGTCTATCTCCCTTCCTTTTGGGTGTTACAAACAAATGCACAAAGACATAATACTCTCGTGGAGTGTATAATTACTCAATTTTTGGGCGGACATAACCCAGATGTGATATATTTTTGGGTTAATTTTCATATTAGAAATTACTCAATTTTTAATTTCAATGGGCGGACATAACCAAGATGTGATATATTTTTGGTGATTTTTCATATTAAAAATTACTCCATTTTTGGGAGATTTTTCCTATAAAAATTGAAGAAATCTTTCGGCATTTATTTTTGAGTAAAATTTCACTTGGGTAATTATTGTAATTTTTAATTTTGCCTGATATTTAAATTTTTAATTTTTTGTTTTCGGCAATTTTCAAGTCGCCGTAGTAAGTAACCTAAGAAGGAAAAAACATAAATCCTTCTTAGTGAAACAACGTAGATGCTATTCATTGTGGAAATGTGATTATTGCTGTGTCGGGTAACCTAAATTACATTATCATTGAATTTAAATCTAATATAATATTCATTGGTGACTATTCCTAAACCACTGTTTCTATTTATTGCCATCAAATTACCTTTAATTTGACATATATTCGGACTTATATTTCCAAAATGACAGTATAAATATTAAAGGTAACTCCAAAGAAAATTGGAATTTTAGTAAAAAAATAAAAAAAAATATGCCTATTTTTTTAATCGTTTTCGAGTTTTGAGTGTCGAAATCAGAGCTGTTAAGTAGTGATTAGTAATCGTAATCATTAGTAATTAGATTACTTTTTTTTAAAGTAGATGTAATGATTACAATACGATTACATTCAGTTTTATACGATTAGTAATTGATTACGATTACAAGTAATCAAAAAATAATCAGGATTACTCGCGATTACTGAAAAATAATCAAAAGTAATCAAAAATGAGTTCGACTACTTTAAAAGATTACTTTTGACTATTTTTGATTACTTTTGATTACTTTTGATTTTTTGTGATTACTTTTGATTCTCGCGAAAGCGGTATGAGAGTCATAGTAGTCTGTTTGTCAAAACTTTTGACTTTTCAATATATGTATATCCTGGTTATTTTTTGATTATTTGTAATCGTAATCAATTAGTAATCAGAAATTGTTGAATAGTGGATTATATAATCATTACGATTCTTTTTAAAAAGTAATGTAATTGATTACTAATCGTAATCGAAATTTAACAGCTCTGGTCGAAATACATCACATTATGTTATACATAGCCCTTGGGAAAATATTTGTTGCATGGTGTTATCTTTCATGGTGTGATGGGAATAGGCTAATAAGATTACGTGATTTATCACCGAAAGACTTTTTCTTGTGGGTATTTTTCTGAAGTTGCGTAGGTGACAATCGTTCTATGTGTACAATATAATCCAACTACTCGCTCAAATTTACTGAAAATTAAATCTATCGAATAGAGAAGATAATAGCAGACTATTCTGGCATAGTTGTCATCTATCTACATTTATTTCAAGAAAATTTGTTTTTGCTTTCCTTAGATTTCGACTGTTTTTTCAATTACTTTGCTTGGCTTGAATCCTTTCATACATTTAACACAATTATCCCTCCCACTCAGACCCTGCTGCATGTAATATTTCACAACTCTGCTCGGCACACAATTGGCCAATAAAATTCACAACCAACCGATGGAAACACTTACAAAATAAGCCATGAAATAATGTACAAAATACAACACACGCGAAAAAACGCCACTAATAAACCTCATTAGCAACAATTTAGTTAAGTTTTTATGGCAAACGATCAACCATAAAACCAAACAAAGAAATTTGTTCGGCAAAAATAACGACAAAAATAAATTATTCCATTTCATTGTAAGTAAAACAAAGCGAATCGATAAAAAATTGATATTTTCAATTTAAGAAAAAAAAAATTAACTCAGGTTTCATTACACGCTGTCACACACACACGGACACACTCACCGAATGAAAGAAAGAAATATCATGCGTGCTGTAAATCATGCCACCTCAAGTGCGCATGTGTGAATGTGGGTATGTCAGTGTGTGTGTTTGTGTGTGTCTGCCATGTTTCTATAGACAAAGTGTTTTTGTTTATGTGCCTTACAAAAATGATTTAATTTCAATTACGTGTTTTGCAAAATTAAACTGCTCATTTTGAGCACTGAAAACTGCCTCCCTCCGCCAACGACATTCCGATTATCAATGCCTTCAATCGTTTAGCTACTTTTGTTGCTGAATCGCCGATCGAATCGTATCGCAACGAAACTAAACGAAAATATCAACAACAAATTGATTTGTTGCCTGCATTTTGAAATATGTATGATACTCTGCTTCACTCACTTCGTACGATATGATGGTTTAGGGTATTATCGATGATATTGTCGGTGTCGTTGTCGTTTGCCGTTGATTTTTTTTCTTCTTCTTCTTCTGAGGGGTGTAGATGTATTATTTATATGTCGTTATAATCAAGCTGTGGAATACCAATTAGATTTGGGAGAATTGGGTGAAATAGATGGCTGGGCAGATAAGTCCGGGAGGGCGGAGGTAGTTTGAGAACGGATTGATATGGTGAAGTGTTAGTTAGCCTTCTTAGAGAAACAGCTCACTTGGGCTAGTGAAAAAAACCAACACCCCAAGATCGGATGAAATGAGAGAGAGAGAGGACCTTAAAATTATAGCTCCTGCTCTTCCTCCACCTGATAGTTTTTACACAAATCATTGAGTAAATATCCTAGGCGACTGCCCGAGCCAAATAGTCGCCCACGCATTTGTCTTTTATGTGCCTGTGCAGAGGGACTAGAATTTGTTAATATCTCCTCTGGAGCTATACAATCTCTACTAACTACTGACAGTCCAAAAACTCTAGGAAGTGATAGTATTTTTATTGGTTAACGGGTAAAAACCCGGTTTTCGAACCTTTACACACTTATATGCCTGTAACTTAGTTGGTTATCAACCGATTTTTATTTTCAGATCGAATTTGAAAAGAAGAAACCTGGAGTTTTCGATCTATATATAGCTTTTTTAAGAAAACTAGGTGTCTTTTTTGCAGCAAAAACATTTTTTAAACAATTTTCAGACATTTTTCAACTTTGACAATGTTTTTGAACATTATTTCGTTTCGTCATTCCCTTCTTTCATAATTTTACAAATTGAAGTCCAATAAAAAAATTAAAATTCAACAAAGAGCTAAAAAAGGTGAAAGAAACTGGGAGCTTATTTAAGGAACACATAAGAAATCTATGTTTTTGTCCAGCAAACTTATTTTTTTGATCAATTTTTAGCCATTTTCCAACTTTAACAATGTTTTTGCGCATTATTTTGTTCGGTAACCTTATCACTTGTAAATTTATTTGAATAACACATTTAGTAAGAAGTAAAACGCTGCTTTGTTTTTAAAAATCCGCCCGTAATTAACTGAGTTATTGAATTTTTCGCTAAATTAAAATTATTGCAAAAATACGTGTTTTGGTCATTCCAAATTAAAACGCGCATAATTTTACAAATTGAAGTACAATTAAAATACCTAAAATTCGGCAAAAATATAAAAAAACAGTGAAGGAAACCTGGAGCTATCGATCGATATATAGCTAATTTAAAAAACCTCAAGAAATCGGTGTGCTTTTGCCCATCAAACACGTTTTTTTAAACAATATTCAGCCATTTTTCAAATTAAACAATTTTTTTGCGCATTATTTTGTTTGGTAACCGTTCCACTTGTAAATTTACTTAAACAACACGATTTGTAAGGAGTAAAATGCCGCTTTGTGTTTAAAAATCCATCAGTAATTCATTGAGTTATTGAATTTTTCGCTAAAACAAAATTGTTGAAAAATGCAAGTTTCCAGTTCAAATCTCTCATAATTTTACAAATTTAAGTCCAATTAAAATACTAAAAATTCGACAAAAAGTTAAAAACGGTGAAAAAAAATCTGGAACGTTTGTTTGATCTATATATAGCATCTTTAAGAAAAATTAAAAAATTTGTGCGCTTTTATCCAGCAATCGTTCAAGTTTTCTAAAAAATCTGAACCCAGTGACACTAAACGTCTTCTGGTCATAATGTCCCCAAAAAGTCTCTTCCAAAAACTATGACCTAAATATTGACAATTCCAAGCAACACCTATTCGTTTCCACTTCCCTAGAAAACCAAAGCAGACTGTCCTTAGCCTTTCCCCAACAATTTTTCCCGTAATCGATTTATGTCGCTCAGCATGATTTATTAGGGAGAAAAGATTAGGTGAACATAAAATCACATAAACACAAAACTTTATAACCAATTTTCACAAAGCAACACATGCGAAACATGCGGATGGTGATGGTGATGACGGTGATACCTGCAGCCAGCAACAACGCCACCAAATAGGACAATGTATTAAAAAGTTTATGACAGTGTTTCGCCCGGCAGACTTTATAGAGATGATGATCGTATGAATATCAGTCCAATACACACACGGGTCGGGTCGGTCGCTGTTAACACAAAAGTGCCGATGAGTTCTAAACTAAACAACTAAACAGCAATTGCGGCTGGAAGCATGAGGCAGCAGAAGAAGATGATGACGACAACTACCACGACGACGAAGGTGAAATATATGAGCTGTACATTATTAAGGCCAAAAGGCCGACACAATATTCCTTAAGCTAAGACAACATATTAACCAACAGCCACACTTTGCCAGCTTAGCTTTTTTTGGGGGGAAGGGGGAGGTGTTATTGTGATGTTGTTGCTGTTTGCTTGTTGTTGTTGTTGTAAACTCAATAAATGGACTTATGTTTTATATTTGCACTATAAACTTTTGAACTTTCTTCCATTCTTTTGGCCATGATCCTCGTTCGACTGGCCGGCACGAGACGATCAGTAAAGTGTGCACAATGATTTACGGCCTGAGTGGAAACTATTAACCACTTTGGGCACTACATGGACACAAAAGTCACCAAGATTAATTAATAGAGAACTTGTGGTAAGGAAAGTTAGAATTCGCTGTCAACAAATGATTTGAGAAAACCTCCACAACAAGGGAACAATGCCAATATGGAATATGGGAATATGGCGGAGCTTGTCTCGAAGTGTTCTCTCCCACTGAAATGAACCTATAACACTATGAAACGAAAAACCTATACATTTTCTGTGTGCATTGATTCATAAAATCAACATAAATTTTTTTATTAATATTTTTTAACATTTTTTTAATAAAATTGCAACTTTTGTCAAAGCATCTCTAATATTTGTTCTCTCATTTTGGAAATATAGGTCCATTCACCTCCGCTTTTATATCCAATTAAAGGTTATTATGATGCCAACTTAATATCTTCTATCTATTTAATATGTATCTATACATATATTTTCTTTCTTTCTCTTTCAAATAGGCCTTGTTTTCTTCCCTGAGATGCCGCTATTTTTAGAAAGAATTTTGCATCTAAAATAAATACAAATACAAAGTGTCACAACTTCACACTTATCCATAGGTCAGCTACAGACAGACAGTGTGTTCTTTGTTAGAATGTAAGCAATTAAAAAATAAATAAAAAATGAAAAATAAAAATAAAAATAAAAATAAGCTTCTTCGTTTTCCTCTAATTTCACTACTCAACAAATTGAAAAAAATTTCATGTACTCCGGATGCGATAATTTTTTCTGTGTAGATAACCTTGACATGAGCTCGAAAAACGCAATAAAAAATTTTTTTTTCGTTTGGTTTTTTTTTTATTATTTTTTTTTTAAATTTTAAAAATTTTTTTTTGGTTAATTTGTTTCGTCCGGCATAACTCGGGAACCACTAGCCCGATTTAATTGAATTAAATTTTAAAAAATTTAAAATTACAATTCCCTTAATCTGTTCATATATTGTTTTCCTATACAAGCAACAGTTTCCAAGTTAAAAATGAATATATAAAGGAAAAAACTTATTTTTTGCCTAAAGATTTAATTTTTTTTTTTTAAATCCATAAAAAATCCATAATGAAAAAAAATGTCAAATCTTATTACTTTTACGTAAAGTCACATAACCTATGAGCAAAATGAGACAAAGATCATGAAAATCGATGCACGCGTTTCGCTTTTATTCGCAATTGAGTAAAGGTATGAATTTCAAAAATTTAAAAAATTTTTTTTTGGTTAATTTGTTTCGTCCGGCATAACTCGGGAACCACTAGCCCGATTTAATTGAATTAAATTTTAAAAAAATTAAAATTGCAATTCCCTTAATCTGTTCATATATTGTTTTCCTATACAAGCAACAGTTTCCAAGTTAAAAATGAATATATAAAGGAAAAAACTTATTTTTTGCCTAAAGATTTAATTTTTTTTTTTAAATCCATAAAAAATCCATAATGAAAAAAAATGTCAAATCTTATTACTTTTACGTAAAGTCACATAACCTATGAGCAAAATGAGACAAAAATCATGAAAATCGATGCACGCGTTTCGCTTTTATTCGCAATTGAGTAAAGGTATGAATTTCAAAAATTTGCTCGACATATGCACAACTTTGTCTATGGTAAGGTTTTTTCTTTTTTTTGATTCTCAGAATTAACAAAACGTTTATTCCGTTAGGGTTATTTAATTTTTATGATTGCGTAAGCAAAGTAATAAACGCTAATAAATGTGCGTGAACAATTAAAAGGAAAAAAGGAAAGGGGACTTTTTTAATTATTTGGGTTTTCCGTTGGCTACCTGTATGATTTTTTTACAGAAATGCAACCCACATTTAAGGGTGGTCATTATTCGGAAAATTTAAGACTCACACATGGTGAAACAGGTATGTAGCCACCGTAATAAAATATACACCCATTTATAAGTACCTGTCAGTAAAATACTAAACAATACACAGTATAAATAGGTCTTCATTGATCGATTTTACTCATTCAACAAGTGTCGACGAACGCGATAGTTAAAATGAGCAAACGTTCGCGAGGATTTGAATGCAATACCAATCCAAGTAATTTTTGTTACATGTGCGTAGAATACGTTTCTGAAAAAAACAAGCGTTGTTTTTCACCTAAATTGAGAGATTCATTTTTAAGAGAGCTTCAATTTAAAGGTCTCAAACATAGATGAGCGGTGGACACCAAGTGCTCTATGTCCAAGGTGCTACGTACAGCTAGCTGACTCAAGGTAAGTGTAGATTACGAAATTCAAGAACATATATAACTTATTATGGAAATTCTTTCAGACGACAGCCGAGAATCATCATGCCAATGCTTTGGAGAGCTCCGCTTTGCCATGTAACAGATTGCTACTTCTGTCTTAGCAAAAAAACAGGCGTGGGAAAAAATATACGATGGACTTACGCTGCTGTTTCAACAGTGAATTTTCCAGTGCCATTTTGCGAAGAACCAGTGGACCCGCAACCGTCCGTTTCAAGATGGGCATCTAATAATGAGGCGATACATCCAACATCAGATCCGGAGACAGTAGAAACCACATCAGAATGCGAGTCAACATATACATTGCATGGAGGTCAACGCTTATGTTCCCAAGCAGAACTGAACGATTGGGTTAGATAATTGAAACTCTCCAAGGAAGATGCAGAGTTGCATGCATCGCGCATGCAACAGTTCGGTTTCTTGACTCCTGGTGTGGTGACAACAATCTACAGGAAGCGTCATGAACCATACGCAAGGTACTACACAAAAAAAGACAACATCTGTTTTTGTAAGGACATTCCCGGATTATTTGGTGAACTCGGGTACTCTTACGATCCAGGAGAGTGGCGTCTTTTCATCGACAGCAACAAGCAGAGCCTTAAAGCAATTTTACTGCACAACGGCAACGAGAAACCTTCGATTCCAATTGCTCATGCCGTTGACACCAAGGAAACATACGAAGTCATGGACAATCTACTAAAGTGCCTTAACTATGAGAGGCACGATTGGAAAGTTTGTGCCGACCTTAAGGTTATCGGTATCCTTTGTGGATTACAAGGTGGATTCACAAAGTACTGTTGTTTTCTCTGCCTGTGGGACAGCCACGATCGTCAACATCATTACACCAGGAGGAGTTGGACAGAAAGAGTTAACTTCATCCCCGGCAGCGACAACGTGAAATATACACCACTCATAAAAAAGGAAAATGTTTTTCTCCCACCTCTTCACATAAAGCTCGGACTCATAAAAAACTTCGTGAAAGCTATCAACAAAGATGGCGAAGCGTTCGCCTATTTAAAAACCATTTTTCCTCACCTTTCATCGGCAAAGATTAAGGAAGGCGTTTTCGACGGTCCGCAAATTAAAAAGTTGTTGCAAGACCAACAGTTTGAGCACATTTTATCACCAAATGAAGCTGCAGCTTGGAACTCATTTCGGCAAATTGTTTCCGGATTTCTTGGAAACAACAAAAGCTCAAATTACAGAGAGATCGTCGAACAACTACTCCAAAATTATAAAAAAATTAGAGCAAATATGTCGCTTAAGATACATTTTCTACACTCGCACTTCTTTCCGGACAACCTGGGCTATGTGAGTGACGAGCATGGTGAGCGTTTTCATCAGCAAATGAAAGAAATTGAGCACCGATACCAAGGATTTTGGAACGAAGCTATGATGGGGGACTATATCTGGTTCCTGATAAGAGAAACAGACCCACAACAATATAAAAGAAAGACAAAAGCACATAATTATTTTTAATTTGAAGGTTTTTATTTTTGTGTTTAGATATTTTTTTTTTAAAACTTTTTTATAATTAATTAATATTGATATCCTTAGGATAATTTCTTGTACATATATCGAATTGTTTTTTAATTTAAAGTCATATATTTTTGTCACCCAACAAATTTTAATTTTTTTTGTAATAAAAAAGAAAAAACATTACCATAGACAAAGTTGTGCATATGTCGAGCAAATTTTTGAAATTCATACCTTTACTCAATTGCGAATAAAAGCGAAACGCGTGCATCGATTTTCATGATCTTTGTCTCATTTTGCTCATAGGTTATGTGACTTTACGTAAAAGTAATAAGATTTGACATTTTTTTTCATTTTGGATTTTTTATGGATTTTTAAAAAAAAAAAATTAAATCTTTAGGCAAAAAATAAGTTTTTTCCTTTATATATTCATTTTTAACTTGGAAACTGTTGCTTGTATAGGAAAACAATATATGAACAGATTAAGGGAATTGTAATTTTAAATTTTTTAAAATTTAATTCAATTAAATCGGGCTAGTGGTTCCCGAGTTATGCCGGACGAAACAAATTAACCAAAAAAAAATTTTTAAAAAAAAAAAATAATAAAAAAAAAACCAAACGAAAAAAAAATTTTTATTGCGTTTTTCGAGCTCATGTCAAGGTTATCTACACAGAAAAAATTATCGCATCCCGAGTACATTTTGACTGTTGACTAGTGTTTTTATTGCTTTTTTTGTGTCAGCAAAAAAAATTTAAAAATCATTTTTTTATCCATTTTTGTAGACTGTTCCTAACACACACAATTCTCAACATTTGTAGGCATCATAAGTACCTTTAATTAAAGATATAAGGTGTTATCGGAGTTACAGTTACAAAATGAAAGTACAAATATTAATGGTACCTTTAGCGAAAATTGGAAGTTTAGTAAAATTTTTATTTTTTAATTTGTTCATAATATTTTAATAGCGTTTTCGAGTTTAGAATGCCAAAACACATTAGAACATGTCAGACATGTTCATCAATAAAATATTTGTTTCATAGAAGACTGGCTCCGAAAGTCTAGACATATCTAATTAAACACCATGCTGAATCGATTTTGCTCTGATTTTTGATTATTCTATTTCCATATGTACATTAGGCTAGGTCGCGGTATATACAATTGGAAAAACAATTTTCAGTCACCGCACGAAAATAAAGTTTGGATTGTTTAGTGATGATTTTCAAAATATTTTGTTAATATTTTTAATAGGGACATCTAAAAACTTTTTCGTTTTTGGTAGTAGTATTTTATAAAAAATAAATAGATGCAGCCAATACCTTTCGAACGACGCCTAAATAATGAATATAGGAAATAAATTGACGCCACAGCGCTCATTTTTGCAAAATGTTGGCTCTGAAAATCCATCGCCTGTATTAAATTATTTCACAAAAATTGAGTCGGTGACGGCATTTTTGTCCGATATTCTATTATATTTATATATGCATAATTCGAAATTTATCGAGCCCTTCTATTTTTTTCATAACATCTTTTACAAAATGTTTCCAAGAAATATGCATTTTTAAACACCTTGGAAAACCACAAAAAAAATCAATATAAATGTCCAATAATACGACTAATGGGTTATTCTAGGAAAAGAATACAAATTTATATTTAAAGTGTTTCCAAGAATCTATAATTCAGAAAAAAAGGGACAAATATACAACATAAAAATATTTTAAAGGTGTTTTTAGGAGCGTTTAATTCACTGACGGCCGAGACCCAGCAATTTTTTGCAGATCATCATTCATTTCGTGATGGTGCCCGTAGCATTTAATTTTTTTGACGCATTTGTTAATAGGTCTGCACATCTGTCCATATGTTCGTCAGCCCATAGGTCAGTCTGCCCATACGAAATTTTAAAGTAATGTTCTTAGCTGTATATTTTAGCGACTGCGTAAGTGGTAAAATGATGGGTTCTTTTTTTACGATTTTTTTTCCAAAATCAACAAAAATTTCAATGAAAAATCATCAGAATGGCAATTTCTTTAATAGTTTATTACGCACGGTATAAAAATAATAAAAAAAAGCACAGAAAAAGAAGTTAATAGAAAAATTTTACTTTTCCAATTTTTTGTAGTGTGCGATTGCCCCATCTAAAAAATAAAAAAATATATATTATCATTAACTAATTTGTCTTTGTGTTTTATACATTGTGTTAATAGAATAATGAAAAAAGTTATCATTTTGACGATTTTTCACTGAAATGTTGGTTGATTATAAAAAAAATTGTATAATTTGATAGTTAAGTATTCAAGTTCGAGGTCAGGAGGTCAACAGATGACGAGGAAGGAGGTTGACAACAGGCTGTTTTTTTTTTGTTTATTTATAGTTCTACTCCTGAAGATGATCCTCGATGAGAATCGAAATATCGAATAAATAACAATTACAACATAAAATCACACTGACCTCGAGCTTGAATACTGAATTATCAAATTATACAGTCAAATACTAAAAGTCGAATACAAAAATTTAAAAACAACAAAAAAAATTAAAAAAACAAATCTTAAACAAGTAAGGAAAGGCTAAAGTCGGGCGGGGCCGACTATATAATACCCTACACCACTCCCTGCGTATGTACCTCGCTTTGATTACTAAACCCATTTATTTCATGGGAGCAATTTTATGTAGTTCATACAAATTATACAATTACTATGAATTCATCTTTAGTCATATTTGACGAATATGGTTAATAATATGGTAATTGATTAATTATCCGACAGACAAATACAAATTATACAGTATATATAAACAGTACAGTATATATTGAAACATGGAACGATGTGACTCACATGTATGTTTATAGGTGAAATATAATATGTAAAGTATAGCCAACATCGCTTAAACATTTGGGAGCAACATTTGTATTGGGGCTATATCTAAATCTGAACCGATCTTACCCACTTTCACCATAGGTCTTTTTAGTTGGATTATAAGATGTTTTGCCAATTTTAAAGAAAATCGGGTACAATATGTGGATTTTAGAGCGGAAAAAGTGAAATCGGGAGCGACATTTGTATGGGGGCTATATCTAAATCTGAACCGATCTTACCCAACTTCTTCATATGTGTTTCTAGTTGGATTATAAGATGTTGTGCCAAATTAAAAGAAAATCGGGCACAAGACGTGGTTTCTAGAGCGGAAAATGTCAAATCGGGAGTGACAGTTGTATTGGGGCTATATCTAAATCTGAACCGATCTTACCCACTTTCACCATAGGTGTTTTTAGTTGGATTAAAGGATGTTGTGCCAAATTTAAAGAAAGTCGGGTACAAGATGTGGTTTCTAGAGCGGAAAATGTCAAATCGGAAGCGACATTTGTATGGGGGCTATAACTAAATCTGAACCGATTTCCTCCAAATTCAATACCGATGGTCCTTGGCCAGAAAAAATAACTTCTGCCAAGTTTCATTACAATCGGACAATAATTGCGACCTGTAGAGTGCGAACAAGCTTAGATGGTCAGCAGACGGACGGACAGACGAACAGACAGACATCGTTAAATCGACTCAGCTGGTGATTCTAAGCCGATCGGTATACTTAAAGGTGGGTCTAACTCGATTATTTCTAGGTGTTACAAACATTTGGCGCGAAACTAACTTATAAGTGGTATAGGGTATAAAAATAGAACCCATCATTTCACCAAACTCACGCTGTCGCTAAAAATACATCTTAGAACACGACTTTAAAGTTTCAAATGGTAATAATTTCGAAAATCAAAATGAATGAAATAAAATTGTAAAAACTTTAGAATATATAACGCGACTATAAGATTCCACTTCAATATATTAAAATTAATTATTCTTCAAAAGGAGGTATATTAAATACGGTCAAGGTATATACCCCTTCCGACGTACAGTGGACCAAATGCAGAATATGGTGCGAATTCCATTGAAATTTTTTATGCGTTAGAAATAATAGCTCCTAGTCTTCAAAATAAAAAATGGCTACCAGTTTTTGCAGTTTTGGAATGGTTTTAACAAAATACATGATATAGGGTGGGCCATTTAAAACTTTAAATTAGAATCGGCTATAAAAAGTTACTGATTTTTTTTTTTTCAAATTTCTCGTTTTATTGGAAATGTTGAACTTTGTCATTTAATAATGGAACAAAATATAATTTATCTGACTACCATGACTGGCTCTGCAGTACTCATCCGATCAACCCAATTTTCTTCTTCTCTGTACCCCATATGCGACAATTTTGCTTATTGAGATGAAAATGAGCTTCATTTGAAACACGAATATTGTCCACGTAAATTTGCGTTAAAGACTCACTACTTTGGAAATGAGTTTTTAATATTTCCCAATTTAGTTCGAGCGTATAGCGTCATATTTTGCAAATGTCAAACATAAACCTGAAAATAAAAATGAATGTCTTTCTCCCTTTCAAAGTCAATGTAATTGGTAGTTCAAATTTAAAATTTTAACTGGTCCACCCTATACATTAAAATCGGAGAAGTATTTCAGGCGATTGAATGAACACACCTTTTTGAAAAAATCGTAAATAGGTGATAAATCGAAAAAATTTTTTTTTTCTAAAAATACGTATAAAATATTTTTATAAGAATAATACATTCACCAATTTTGAAAACAATCCAAGCTATCGATGTCAAAAATCGTACCGCTCGACATGGAATGACTCATATGTAGTATTCCATCCATAGCCTCTTTATATACATTGTAATAATTACAACGCTCTAGTTGATACCGCGCATATATTTAGGACTCTGGTGCATTCAAAGTCGAGTTAAACTCTATTGCGCGCCATATTATCTATTTGGCCCACTGTGCTTCTGCCAATCCATCCGTTTGCCCTTTTGTCCATATCTCAGCCTTCTGTTTCACACTCCATACATTCTTGTGATTCAGGTCGCATTGTATTTCGATTTGAATGAAATTATATTGCGCATTTTTCTGGACCCTGTATCGACATAATTCATGTCCGTCGTGATTTTAATTATTCTCTTAACTTTTTCCTTCGACTTTTATTGTCTTCTACACCTGTGATCATTCATTTTTTCAGTTTTCCTCATTCCCTGCCGTCCCTAATGGGTTAAACAATTTTCTAGTTTCCTCAAATAATCTTAAAATTTATTAATGTTGTATAATTTCTCGGCAAACAATATAAATTCTTTGGGTGCTTAATCTTGAAGCCGAACGAAAAATATTTGTATTTATGGTGGGTGTTAAAAAAACTGCCGCTTGTTTTTTTCTGTTTGTTGGCAAAATTTAATTAATTTTTCAATATTATCGCAAATTAGTAACGGGGTATAGCGAGCGGACGAATGTGAAATAGAAATCGCTTCCTAACAAAACCACACACTCGCGCACACACACACACAATTTATGAGCTTAATGATGGAAATAAACAGGCCGCACTCGGAAACCCATATCGCATCACATTCATTAATCCATTAATTTTGATTCATCATTTGAATTACCGACGCCATTGTTTGACGTAATTTGCACTTGAGCCGGGCCAACAACACAAAAAACGAGGCATTTATTTGGAAATAGTGTGTTTTTTTGCCGGCTTAAAGCGAAATCAATTTATTTTATTTAAAAGACACCCGCTACCACTTAATTTCCGAAAAGCATCGCATTGAGAAAAGAGCCTGGCATAGACTTGACATGAATTGGCATGTTTTCAATGAACTACGCTCACAAAATGTTTTGTGTTTTTGGAAATATTTCAATTTGTTGGCCTTTTTATCTCGGCCGTCATAATAAACATTTTAAAAGACACTTTGTAATTATGGAACAATTAATAGAAAACTAAATTCTTTATGGAAGGAAGCACAAAACAAACAAATACCGATACGAGCCGAACCGATAACAACAACAACAACATCGACAAAAAATAACTTCACACTTTTCTATAAAATAAAGACCTCAAAGAAATAAACCTTAAATGGTTTACTGGTTTTTTCATGTTGTTGTTGTTGTCGTTGCTGTTCAATTATGACTCCCTAACAAATGGTGTTGTTGGGGGCAGATGTCAATAGACGAAGTGGGGGCTACGCTACAATCTACGATTTAATGAAAATTTTGCTAAAAAAATCAATAATAAAAAATAAAAAATAAAAAATAAAAAATAAAAAATAAAAAATAAAAAATAAAAAATAAAAAATAAAAAATAAAAAATAAAAAAAAAAAATAAAAAATAAAAAATAAAAAATAAAAAATAAAAAATAAAAAATAAAAAATAAAAAATAAAAAATAAAAAATAAAAAATAAAAAATAAAAAATAAAAAATAAAAAATAAAAAATACAAAATATAAACTACAAACTACAAAATAAAAAATAAAAAATAAAAAATAAAAAATAAAAAAAAATAAAAATAAAAAATAAAAAATAAAAAAATAAAAAATAAAAAAATAAAAAATAAAAAATAAAAAATAAAAAATAAAAAATAAAAAATAAAAAATAAAAAATAAAAAATAAAAAATAAAAAATAAAAAATAAAAAATAAAAAATAAAAAATAAAAAATAAAAAATAAAAAATAAAAAATAAAAAATAAAAAATAAAAAATAAAAAATAAAAAATAAAAAATAAAAAATAAAAAATAAAAAATAAAAAATAAAAAATAAAAAATAAAAAATAAAAAATAAAAAATAAAAAATAAAAAATAAAAAATAAAAAATAAAAAATAAAAAATAAAAAATAAAAAATAAAAAATAAAAAAATAAAAAATAAAAAATAAAAAATAAAAAATAAAAAATAAAAAATAAAAAATAAAAAATAAAAAATAAAAAATAAAAAATAAAAAATAAAAAATAAAAAATAAAAAATAAAAAATAAAAAATAAAAAATAAAAAATAAAAAATAAAAAATAAAAAATAAAAAATAAAAAATAAAAAATAAAAAATAAAAAATAAAAAATAAAAAATAAAAAATAAAAAATAAAAAATAAAAAATAAAAAATAAAAAATAAAAAATAAAAAATAAAAAATAAAAAAAATAAAAAAATTTAAAAATAAAAAATAGATAGATTTGTTTTAATATAGCCAAACCAAGACAAACAAAAAATGTAAAATTGTAATTATTTTTAACCTCTCTTATAAGGCAAGGCTACCAATATGAGTATACTACGGGGTTTTTCAACAAGAGGTGTTATTTTGGTATTCAAAGAAAAATGCCATTTTTTGTGATAAATGATGTTTGTTTATTTCATAATGGTATGCCGTTAATAATGAAAACAACATCAGCCAAATGGCCACCACATGGCCATATCCTTTTCATAAAATTTTCCATAACCAAATTGCAAAGTGGCTGCCCTATGTCCTCGATAACCTCACGAATTCTATCTTTGAGGTCTTGACTTGACGCAGGGCTGTTGGCGTAGACCTTATCTTTCACGTGGCCCCAAAGCAAGAAGTCGCAAGGTGTTAAATGACAAGTGGCCAATTGTGATCACCTCTTCGAGAGATAACTCGGTCCGGTAATAGAGCAATGGTTTCGTTGCTTGTGTGGCACGTAGCGCCGTCTTGTTGAAAGTAAACGTTGTCCAGATCAATACCATCAAACTCCGACCATAAAAAATCATTAATCATCTCTCGATAGCGCAATCCATTCACGGCAACTGTTGATCCAATCTCCCGGACCATAAACTGCACCTAACAGTCACACGGTGAGGATAGAGAGGTTTCTCAACTATAAGTCTTGGGTTTTCCGAGCCCCAGATGCGACAATTTTGCTTGTTGACGTAGCCACCGAGGTGCAAATGGGAATTCCGGATCATTTTCATTCATGAATTTTAATAATTTCAATGCGTTGTTGAAGCGTGTATCGTTCCAAAAAAGTACGAATTTGGAAAAATATTTTTATTTTGCGTCTCTATGCAGTCAGAGCAATCCCATGATTCTAGCTGTGGCTATTTGGTTGGTACCATTTTTCCCACTTCACCTCCTTAAAAGTACGACTTTCGAAAATCTCGTTATTTTTCGTGTCTACTCCGAATTTCATGACTCTAGCTGCAGTCATTTTGTTGGTACTATTTTTATCCCCTTTTTTCATTTCTACCCCCTTTTTTCATTTTTACCCCTAAAAGTACGAATTTCGAAAAATCCCCTTGTTTTTCGTGTTTTCGCAATTAAAGGAGTGTATGCACCGAATTTCATTATTCTATGTGCAGCCGTTTGGTTGGTATCTTTTTATCCATATTGCCCCTTAAAAGTACGAAATTGGAGAAACTTATTTTATATTATTGGTCCACTCAATTGGAGGAATGTACACAGCGAATTTTGTGTTTCTAGCTGTTGTCCTTTGATAGGTACCATTTTTCTCGCTTTTTTGTCCCATTTCACCCTCTCCCTACGAATAAGTATCACCTTATGGTGCACGTTTTTGTTATAGGGGGAATGCGCATACCCAATATCTAGTATGTATAGGGTGATTTTTTAAGAGCTTGATAACTTTTTTTTTTAAAAAACGCATAAAATTTGCAAAATCTCATCGGTTCTTTATTTGAAACGTTAGATTGGTCCATGACATTTACTTTTTGAAGATAATTTCATTTAAATGTTGACCGCGGCTGCGTCTTAGGTGGTCCATCCGCTTAGTCCAATTTTGGCATTTCCACGTTTTTGAGTAACAGAGACCCAATTGGTGCGAACGGCGACGAATCGAAAATTGGTGGTCATCATTAACACTGGCCGATACAGCTGCGATATTTTCTTCAGTTCGCACTCTACGTAAGCGTGTTGGTGGTTTAATGTCCAACAATGTAAATTTGGTGCGAAATTTAGTCACAATAGCCCGAATAGCCGCTTCAGTGGGTCGATTAAACTGACCATAAAATGGAAGCGCGCAATGAACTTTCTTAACAGAGCACGCATTTTGATAATAAAATTCAATAATTTGCAAGCGTTGTTCGTTTGTAAGACGATTCATGATGAAATGTCAAAGCATACTGAGCATCTTTCTCTTTGACACCATGTCTGAAATCCCACGTGATCTGTCAAATACTAATGCATGAAAATCCTAACCTCAAAAAAATCACTCTTTATAAGCAGATATATTGTAAAACTTGCTTAAATACTCTAAAATATTAGGGTGAGGGAACATTTTTTACCTTTAGACCGATTTCGCCCACTTGCAATCACAACCGATCTACGACTGTAAGACACATTTATGGAAAATTTGGAAGAAGTATGGGGTCTCAGGTTGATATTTCAAGGTGTTGAATGGTATAAAAATAACATTGTTAAGCTTCCTAATGAGAATGCAGATCCTACTGACTTATTTCTATTTATAATTTTCACCGGATTTTTAGTGAGATGAGACAAGATCTGTTAGAACTTTGTGTGGAAAATCAGGTTTTATGATTCAAAATTTTCATTAATTTTTACTATTATAGAATAATAAACAAAGAATTTGTTTTTAATTTTGGGACGCGAAGAAAATATTTTGTAAAATTTGTAAATTTTATTCCCAAATAATTATCTTCCTAAAAGTCTACATCATTCCCAGTAAATTGTATGTTTAATAAAATGTAGCAAACCGAACGAAAAACTGAACAGGCCTACCTTCTCTAATGCGGTGGAGGGGTATCGGCTGAAAAAAGCTGAATCACTGATCAGAAGTCAAAGACAACAAACTCCAAATACTCGCATTATGCGCCATTTAAGCCTCACACAATTTTTTTTTTAATTTTTTTCACAAATTATTCGTCAAAGATCAAAGGCATGCCTGGTGTTTTGTATTGTTGTTGTTGGGCCGGTGTTGTTTGGTAAATTTGTGGTCATAAAAATTGAAAACTATTTTGCTTATCTCTGATTTTGAGATGATTTACTTCTACCACAGATATTTTGGAGTGCGTTACAAATTATTGTAGATTTATTTGTATTTTATTGTTGTTGTTGTTGGTGGTGGTGGTGTTTTTCCTGAGTTGTGGTGTTGCTTATCGGGGGGACCCATAACAAACAAAAGCCATAAAACTTATAATTATCTCTATAAAACCAACAACGGCCACGGCAGCGGCTGCGGCCAAATAGAATACTGACAAATTGAAATGTTATTTCTTTTGATTGTTATGTCCAAAAAGATTCCGATAATAACAATAACAAACGGCCAGCAGTTGCTTTTCTCCTCCATGCGTGTGTGTTGTTTTTTGTTTTTCTTGTCTTTTGGTGGGGGAGGGGAGGGGAGGGGAATGTAGTTTGAGTTGTATCCATCAGTTTAAATAGATGACTTCCAGAATTTATTCAAGTATAATGTTGTGATTTCAATCAAACGACGTGTTATTTGGTCCATTTCACATCGTTAAGTGTTGTGTTATGTGTCAGTTTTTGGAGTACTGTGTGTTTGTTTGTTTTGTTGTGTTGTGTTGAATGAATTGGTATTGTTTCGCTGTTCGCTTTTCATTTTTCACAAGTCACACACAGTTGTGGTGAATTCAGGGAAGGAATTTTTCGTTTGAGCTGTCGAACAAAAGACTTAAGACACGAACGTTTTTCTTTATCAAATCATTTGGGGGCTTTAAATGGGGGGTTTGACCATTTCATTTTTTCTTTTTTGAGAAATTCACACAGTCTTAGAGAATTGTTACTGGGCGAACCTTGTTGTAGATGCAATTGAGAGATGTGTGAAAAGTGATTGATTTTTTAACAAAGCCAGATTTGTAGCACTCAAAAAGTAGCAATTAAAACCGATAATACTGCTTTGGATTGTGCGTTTCATTTATAATGAAAGGCCAGCTTAGCGCTCTGCACACTAACTACATTGTGACAGCTGAGAAGATTTCGTGGGGTGATGTAGATGATTATTTGAAAAATATTAAAAATTATCGTCTGCAACTACGCCCATTTTTTGATAATCGGGTACGACAATACAAGGTCCACCAAGTGACAATGCAGCCGCAGAAAGTCACTGTTTTTATGGATTTTGGAACTTCTTTGAAACCTATCACTAGTTTACAAAGATTCTGTCGAGTTATGTAGAACATTTGCTGATGTATTTTGGTTTTCTTATCTCCAAAACGATACTATAGAAATTTCTAGATCATTTTTTTATTTTTTCCCCAAAATTAAACCTTTCGTCGAATATGCCTTTAATATTGTGATGTAATTTGTATGTCTGTATTTTAATTTTGAAAATATGAGTCCGATCACACTTGCTTTTATATCCAATATGATGATAAATATGATGGCTGCATATATAAGAACAGTATCTAAAAATAGTTTGCAATAATGGTCATACCTTCTACATGTTTTCATAGATTTTCCTAAAATATGCCTCATTTTCTTCACAATGAAATCAGCTAATATAAAATATAACAAAAATATTCTCTTATGAAATTTGTAAATGGTTGCAAAATATTTTATTAAAAAATATATAAATATTTACAGGTTGTTCGTCTAGAAACTTTATATTGAAATTATTATTTACTTTTCAAATAATATTAGTTTATATTTTTATTTAAATTATCTGAATCACATAAAGTGGGCACTATAAATAAAAAATATTTGTTTACATCACCGCACATCAATGTCAGAGGATATAGTGTGACTTAGACCACTTTCAAACTAACACTAAAGACAATTTTTGTGTGCTTAAAATGAGAAATGTCATTGTAAGGGTACATTTTTTTAGAAATGTCAAAAATAGAAGTTCTTATATTAGAGAACTGATCAAAGTAAAAAGAAAAATTGGCATATCTCAATTTGATTGGACTCAGACCACTATCATTCTAACTGACAAGTATGTAGTTCAAATAAGTAAATTGAAAATTCAAATAAAAAACAAATTGAAATAAAATAAATAATAGGTGTCATATTAAGATCAATTTCCTATATTTCAATCCAATCTTATTTAATTTATTTTGAAAATTTTCTAAAATAAAATACACTCGTTTCCTTAAAATTAAAAAATCGCCAAAAATTATAAAAATTGCCATAATTGAAATTAATTTTCTATCTTATATAAATACGTTTGACGAAAACTGGGAAAAATAGGAAAATTATAAATAATTTTCTGAAGCATGGTTTTCCACTCTGAAGGAACCATTCTTAATGTTTTTTCTGACAATCTGCTTGATGAATGAGTAAATTATAACGAAGCAGCAAATTAAAAAATCAAAAAAAAAAACTAATTTAAATCAAAGAAATTCTGGGTGCCAAAGATGTATAATTTCCTCTATTTTAGGCAATTTAAAATTTATTTCTTTTGAATGTGCCAACATCACATTCTTATATTTTTAATTAAAATATTCTCGTTTTCGTAAAATTCATCAAGAAATCATTATAAAAATTGTCATTAATGTATTAATATCAATTCTGTATTAGAATTTTGAATTCTGATTTAGAATATAAAATCAAAACGAAAATTGAAAAAAAAATCAGAAAAAAATATATAAATAATTTTCTAAATGAATAATTCTTAACTTTTCGATGAATCCATATTTTTTTTTTTTTCTGACAAACTGCTTGATGTTAAGAGCATAGACAGCACTAACGGGACAATAAACTATGATGCTTCTCAACTCAACTCGTAATGTGCCAGATTAAATCTCCACAAACTATTACATTTCATTAAGATCGTTTAATGAATATTTTTCATATTCTATAAAAAAGAAATAGGAATATCTGTCAATGCCTAAATTAGTCCCATTGAATAATTTTTAATAAGAATTTTTGAAAAAAACGTACAAATTTAAAACGCATTTATCTCTGTTCGACAGTTGTGTTCGTTAGGCCACCGTTGCTTTCAACCCATCATAAATATATTTCGATAACAAAAATGTTACCGCATGTGTCTTAAGTCTTTTGTGTGTGCGCTTAACATTTCCGTAAGTCGCACAACATGAGAGACATTATTTCAAGAAATGCTAACAGCTTTGCTACTTTAACAGCCTTTATTGCAACATAATGAAATGTTAGTAATATGTTATCACGGATTATAGCAACTGTTAAGATACAATTGTTGATATGAAACTGTTGAAGAAATGATCCAAAGAAAGTTAAATTTTACCATTTTCCATGAATAGCTCAATATTGTACAAAAAATATACCAGATTATGAAATTGAGTTCCTTTTCAGTAGTGGTTTAAGGTAATATAATTCGGAAAATTGGAGTAGATGAATTGTGACAAATATTGAATACTCCTTCATGTAGCTCGTAAAGGTAAGTTTCCAAATTATCATTCAAATTTTATACAAAGCATTTTTACTGTATACTTTTTAATCCAATTCGAAATTTAGAATGATATTTCTCACAAAGAAGTCAACAACAATTTAATACTTTTGCAACTTAGTATTAAAGTTTCGTTTTAAAGTTAAATAATCATATGAATCTAGTTTACATTAGCCAAACGTTAAAGTTTGTCAAAAATGTATTTTGGATATATCATGAATTTTAATATTTTAGACGTTAGCAAGATTTTAGAAATTTCAATAAAATATTTAATATTTATTTAGCGTAACAACAAAAAAAATCACAAATCGAGATTTGTATTGTTTACATTACATTTGACTAAATACACAATATGACACAATGAATGATTTGAACTGGGATATTGTCCTGGCTCAAGACCATTTTGCTTCTATATTTAATAGAATGCAAATTTATTTACAAATGACATGGTGACATTTATTACTTGGCTGCAGACTACCACGATCATGATTTCGACCATGTCAAAAGTCTTTTCAAGTGGCTTCGCAGCGACTTTTCAACATCAAAGCCAGGTCATCCAGTATTGATTTTTGGCTGTGACCAAAGCATTTTTTCGCGATCCAGCGTGGTTCTAGTTTTATAGTTTGCGATAAGAAGAGAAAAATGAAAGGTCACTGTATTTAAAGTAGTCCAAAAATGCGCACTATCCTTGAATTTAATTTCAAACATATGATATATTTTCTTATTTTTATGTATTTTAGCTTATTTTATTCTGTACAAGATATCAGAATTGGAGAATAGGTTTATTGTTTCAAAAATTATAGCTGTTTTTCAAAATGATTACGTATTTCAGCAAGTGTTAGCACCTGTTCTGAACTGATATTTTGGGAAAAATAATTGCAGGGCGAAAAGTAATGTAGGGTTTCTCTATAAATTTTAAAATTATTAAAAAATTGTCAAATGAATTGTTGGCTTATAGTCCGGGAGCCAGCAACGTGTTTAAACTGCAAGTAAAACAGCTAAAACCTTTATTGTAATTTCCTTCCATTGTACAAAGAAAGAAAATACATGTATTGCAAACCTTCGAAGGCGTCTTTGGCCCCCCCTGCACCTTTTAAGATCGAATAAAAATAGTGCTATTTCCACCACTTTCCTATAAGTAGAACTGCCAAATTTTTTATGGTCAATTTCTTACATTATGAGAAGAAGAAAAATTCATGTCTGGCCATTCATGGGCATCCTACCAATTTTTAAGGTCTAAAAAGGTAGTGATATTTCCACCACTTCCCTGTAAGTAAAATTGCCAAATCTTTTATGGTGGCTTGCTTACATTGTAGAAATAAAAAATCCATGTCTGGCAAACCTTCGGGAATGCGTTGGACCCCCTGCACTTGCCGGTCTGTCCATTCCTGATACAAATTTCAATGTAAAGAAACTGTTAAATCAAAATAACTGTCCTCTAGTGTGAGATTGCGCAGAAATCGACGGAATTGTTTGTTTAAAATACTTATTTTTCAATATTCTATTCGTATTCATATTCTGTATTGTTCTCATTTTATTGAAATATATGTATTTTAAGCAAACAATTCCGTTGATTTCTGCGCAATCTCACACTAGAAGACAGTTATCATTTTTGTAAAATGAGTTTTGAAATGTTGGGTCTGAAAAACCACATTTCTTATTAAACTATTTTGCAAAAAAATAGAGTCAGTGAAGTCGTCCGATATTCATCAGTTAAACATCACTAAAAATACATGGTTCCTTCAATTTTCGAAAAATATATATATATATATATATATATATATATATATATATATATATATATATATATATATATATATATATATATATATATATATATATATATATAAACCATGTCCTTCTGCTTGTATAGCACCGGTGAAACAAAAGACTTAAGCAACAAACGCGAAAACCTATTTTTTTTTCTTCGTCTTCTTCTACAAAACATAGCAAAAAAACTGAATTTCTTCAATTATCTCCGCTATTTGTAGGAAAACCAATCACATGTGTCACTGCCAGCAATCACCCGGTCACGTCACATAAATTGCTTAAAGATTTTGTGGCATGTAAAATTAGTGGCCATAAATCAGTTTCCAACACAAATCAAATCAAAACATCAGCAGACATTAAGCGAGCCAGGAGGAAGATTGACACACAAAAATGCTGAGATAAATTGAGACAAAAATTTCAGATATGCCACACAGTCAACAAATTAGAAAAACCAAGTGAAAAAGAGAAAAAAACAGAAAGAAAATTACTCCTCAGCGACTGGCTAAACAGTCATGGCAACTTATGCATGGCTGGCTAAAGCAGAAAATGAAAAAATGATGTTGTTGACAATTTGTTATAGTTATTGTCACCGGTGTCATAATAAAAATCTAACACAATACAATAAATTATAGCACAGCAACAACAGGCGCTAACATGTCTGTCCGAGCAATCCCCATCAGACGAGTAAAAGTTGTCGAAATCGGATGAGCGGCGAAGAAAAATTGCTAATAAAATTTATTAGCGCCGTGAAATTGGTTTACAATTGAATGGTACCACATTCCACGCTATGCGAAAGACATTCTAAAACAAACGCACACACGCACAAGGTGATGTTGCCAACAGCCACAAATCTATGGCAGCAACAAACACTCGTCCACTCTGCGAACAACGCCAGAGTGTCAGGCGGAATTGCGGCGATGTTGCTGCGGCAAATGATGGTGTTGTCGGTCGTTTGCTGATGTTGTTGCTGGTTTCATTACATTTTTCCAACATGATTCAGTTTTTGTGTAAGTTGTTGTTGTGTTGTCATCGTCTTGACAATTCTTTCTCTTCTGCCATTGTGGCAGTGTGTGCTGGCTGGCTGGCCACTGCAGCAACAACAACATGGCCTTTGTCGCAGTCATTGATTGTCAATGACAGTTTGTCTTTCGTCGTTGTTGTTTTTGTCGTTTCTTGTTTGGCCAACAAATGAATGAACGAATGTATTTTCAATGAATGTGTCACACGTTCGATTGTACGGCCAACAATTCTTCCTGTTTTGTGTTTTTTTGCTATTGCTGTTGCTGTTACAAAAACTATCAACAATAGTAACAACAACTCATTCTGTTGCTGTAGCTGCCCCTGTGATGCTACTGTTTTGTGCCCGCCGTTGATATGTTCAGGGAAATCGATGCGCCGTCTGCCACAATTGCTATTGACAGTCACTAGTCAAGAAATTTAACAAATATTATCTCTACGTTTCATTGTGTTTCTAAACATGAGATGCTCGTCGAACAAATGATATTTTGTTTTACGAGATCATGTTGTTTTTCTACACAAATACATTTTGAAATTGCATTGAACAAATAGCGCAGCACAAAACGACAACAACAGCATCAGAATCAGCATCAGTAGATAAGTCAAGTGAATGTGACAAATTGAAATGTTTTATAATTTATGGAGTAATTGTTTAAAGATAATACAAAGAACAACATCGCAGCATATTACGATGCATAATTACATAAAATTAGAGAAACCCAAGTCAGATAAAGAAATGATGTCATACGGGAAGAAGCAAACCAGCAACCTGTTTTACAGCCCGCACCGAGCAAGGTGGATTTTCTTTATTTAATTTAATTCACTAAATTAAATAAAGAAAAATAATAAATAAATTTTGATAAAAAAACCAATTGAATATATTATTTTAGCATACTTATATGCTCAATATAAATAAATTTTTATTGATGTAACTAATTTTTTGATTACATCAATTGAAATTCGACTTTTGAATTTCCCTATTTCTACAATTGTGCACTTTCTTCCAATAAAATACATTTAAAAATACTATTTAGTCACCTTTTGGGACAAAAATTCAGATTTTCACCAACTGTATCGTACGTTCCGAAATAGACACCAAGACAGTATATCTTGAGGACAAATGTAAGTTCCTCGTCCATTCATCGAAGACTTTGAAAAAATACTTATTCACGTTGCCGAACTAAAAACCACCACTAAATTCACACCATCATCAGATTTTTGGAAAATGGATGGATTATCGTAGATACCATCAAGAAAACTAAATTGCATCAGCTTTCAAGCTTGAGAAAAAATAGATTTATTTACTCTTTTATCCTTGTTCAGATTTGTGGGCATAAAATGGTATCTTTTTGAAAAGAATATTTACGATTTTGGAAAAAAAGCTGAACTTTTTCCCAATAATTAATTGGCTCTGTCTTAAAATTTTTGGCAAATAGAAACAGAAGAGAAAGAAAAATTCATCAGCTGTGGACTTAATTTCAATAAAGACTTTTAGAAAAATAATTATTCATATTTGATAAAAGGTAATATGCAGGCTGCAAATTTCACTTTCACATCGAAACAGTCTCAAATTGAGAAAAAAAAAACAAGTAAAAACGGCGTTAAATTCGGCCGGGCCGAACTTTATATACCCTGCACCATTGCTTGAATTCCACAGAAGCTGTCGATTTTCGTAGAAGTGCAGTAATACTACAGGAAAATATATTTTTTTACATAGCCAAATCAAAACAAATACAAATATTAAAAAAATTATTTTATAAATAAATATAATATTTTAATTATTTCAAACCACGCTTATAAGGTAGTGCTACCAATACGTCAATTCAAAAAATAAATATTCTTATATTTATATTTTCAGAAAGCTTAAATACCATAAATACTGGTAGATAGTGGGTGCTACAGTTGGGTGTATTTCCATTCTATTCTAATTCCAAAAGTACAAATTTTCCAAAATCCATTATCAGACAAACATAGTGCAAACTAACCTAACTTCATTATTCAACAAATTTTTGCCGTAAAAGAAAAAGTATGAATTTGGAAAAAAACTTTTTATTTTGCGTGTCTATGCAGTCAGAGGAATGTATACACCGAATTCCATGATTCGAGCTGCGGCCATTTGGTTGGTAGCATTTTTACCCCCTTAAGAGAACGACAATCTAAAATCTCTTTATTTGACGTTTCTACCCAATTAGAATTTCATCATTCTAGCTATAGTCGTTTAGTTAGTACTATTTTTATCCCTATGTAACATTGTATCCCTTGAAAGTACGAATTTCGAAAAATCCGTTTATTTTCCGTGTCTACGCAATCAGAGGAATGTACACACCGAATTTCGTGTTTCTAGCTGTTGTCGTTTAATATGTACCATTTTTATCCCTTTTTTGCCCCATTTCACCCCTACAAATAAGAATCACTTTATGGTGCACTTTTTTGTTATCGGGGAATGCGCATACCCAATATCATGTAAGTACAAGCAGACATATTGAAAAATATGCTTAAATATTAGGGATTATTAAGGGTATTTTTAGTCTTTGTGAGGGAAACATTTTTCCCTTTCTGCCGATTTCGCCCCGTTTCAATCCCAACCGATCTACGACTATAAGACGCATTTATGGAAAATTTGAAGGTTCTAGCTCCGTTCGTTTAGATGCTAGCGTGCTTTCAACAGACGGATAGACGGACGGACGGACGGTTATGGCCAGATCGTCTTAGAATTTTATGACGATCAAGAATATATATACTTTATAGGGTCTCAGGTCGATATTTCATTTACCCTCATCCTGGTGGTGGAGGGTATAATTAACAAAATTTGTATTTATTGGCACGAAAGAATCATAAAAAATAGACAAATCGAAAAAATAGTTTGCCCCATTTTGAATAGCTTATATTCTAACGAATAAATTAATGACTACATGTAAAATATCTACGGATAAATATAGATGTTATGACACTCTTTGCATAAACAAAAGATTTTTATAAAAATCATGAAGAGAAAGAGAAGAAAATTTCATATTTGAAATTAAAAGTACTCAAAATCGAACCTATCTTCCGATTACACTATGCAACAATTTTACGGAAGCTTTTTTTTAATATTTTCTGATGTATTTTGGTTTTCTAAACTCGAAAACGATATAAAAAAATTTTAACAGATATTGTTTTAAGTTTTATACTAAAATTCCAATTTTCGCAGAAGGCACCTTTGAACTGATAGTATTTTGGAAATATAGGCACCAGCTTACATCTACAAATGATGCAAATTTTACTCTCAGTTAGATACAGTCTCCAAAAAATAAGAAAAATCTTGTTTTCTCTATTTTTAATATCTAATATTCCAACGCAGAAATTAAGGTCTACATGTAAAAGATCTACGGATAAATATAGAAGTTATGACACTATTTATATAAACAAAAACTTATTAATAAAATCACGATTTCTCAATTTTTAGGCAACAATATATAATTAAATAGAGTTTTTTCACCAAATTAAGGATTTTCTAACGATTTATTACCTATAAATTCCGACTTGTGTCCTATAACATTTTTATTTACCATCATAAAATTCTGAAATTTGGCATGTGAAGTTATGAATTATGCTCTAATTAAAATATTGCAAAAAAACTACAACAAAGATTAATAGTACCTACTTATGATCCCTTGGACTACTAAGTAGTGGGAGGGAGAAGAGTGGAGTGACTATAAATAAAAAGACGACAGTGCAAATGAATGAAAAGACGAATAGACCAAATCAAAACGAAATCGAGACACATTTGTATTGGATATATAAATCTGAGACGACCTTACTCTCTTTTTGCATAAATGTTTCTAATTGTTATGCCAAATTTGTAGAAAATAGGATAAAATCGGATAAAGAGCGAAAAAAGTAAAATCGGTATTCAATAACTTAAATTCATTGATGCACAAAGTCGAAAACAGTAGTCGACTTTTGGCAATGGTAAAGTAGATTTCGACTTTTTCCTCCCTAAAGTCGATTAATCGATTAGACGAAAGTCGATTTATAGATCCCTATTGTAGATTAGACATATCTCCCTGATAGATTTTCTAAATATATCCAAAAAAAACTCTCATAAGCAATGCCATAATATCTCATAAGCATTATTTATTTTTTATTAACATTTACATGTCCTAATGAAATCACTAATGAATCAATACACGATATGTGACACAAAACTAGATTGCACTGCCACCCCTTTCTATAGTGAAAACCGCATCGTTGACTGTAAAGATAAGGAATTCTATTTACATGAAATTCCACTAATTGCTTTGTGCTTGCAATTCTTAAAGTTCATGGCTTATGTCTTTTGATTTTATTTGTACTAAGACTAATATTTCCCCTCAAATTTCGTTATTCATTCGTTGGCAGTATTGGGACTGAATTAAATAAAATTCTGGCCAGTTCATGGCTTATGTCTTTTGATTTTATTTGTACTAAGACTAATATTTCCCCTCAAATTTCGTTATTCATTCGTTGGCAGTATTGGGACTGAATTAAATAAAATTCTGGCCAGTTTTCATTCGTAAACAATTTATAAAGTTTGTGTCTTAAGTCTTTTGATTTTTTGCATTTTATTTAGCAAAAGACCCAATTGTCCCTTTAGAGTATTAATTATTCGCTGACTGTAATGGGAAGGAATGACATAAAATTCCACTGTTCTGACATAATAACTTCGTAAATTCTAAAGTTCGTGTCCTAAGTCTTTCGATAGTCTTTCAAGTACATTTTTATTCACCAGAACCCTAATTATCCCTTAGATTTTGAATTATCGAAAATATCACGTGTTTTCCCTCCAGACAAACCTTAAGATCTGCCAGCAAAAGTCATCTCGTAACTAAGGTCGTGACCACAATCTGCTATTGTTTTTCCCTCTATAATTTATTGCCTAGCGATCATTGTTCTCAATTAATTTCCTACTTTCCCTTATGGCAATTTTCCTATTAAGCCCCCCCACCGCTATGTTACCGTATTAATTGCAACGACAATTTGTTGACATCAAAGCGCCAATTTAATTACTTAACAATTCCAATGATGTACAACAATTTGAAAAGATTTAAAATGATTAACACTCGCTGCAAAGCACAAACCTACATACGCAAGCGCATAAAATGACAGCTCAAGTTAATGATAAGAAGCACAATTAATTATTGAGGCAAACTGAAAAAAATCACACTACACTCTAATACAAATAAACAATATCTGCCATATAACAGGGATAATTTATGCAAAGCCAAAATGGCATATTAATAAATAAGTGACAGAGACGTGCGGACTCGCAAAGAAAAGTGTGATCTCTTAGACCATATTGGAAAAAATGTGAATGATATATATGAGAGGCCATAAACATATGTTCAAATGTATGTACATATGTTCGCAGTGGAGAATACACAGCACCCTCTATAGACGTGTGTGATGATCAATTGTGTGGAGATAAGCGCGCTGCTTGAAAATTGGAGAATTATTAAATTTTATAATTTCATAGCATACTTTTAGGCATAATAAAAGATTTCAACAGAGATTTGAAATTATTACGCACACATACGCAACGGAAACGCAAGCAAGTGGGAAATTATAGGAAGTCACTTGAGTGGTTGGTAGGCAGTTATGGCTGCAGATGCTCATCATGAGACGTGGCCTTAATTAACTTGACTTCGTTTTTCGTGGCTCGCTGCTAATTAATTAATCCATTTTTTTTTGTTTCTTTCGTAAAAATCGTGACTTTATATCAGTAATCTTTGTAAAACAAAATATTTATAAAAATTGTTTTAGGTGTCTTTTCTTGGTTTTCGCTACGAAGAAAATCACATTAAATTGTGTTTGTATCTCAAGCAAAGTGTTATTATTTGCAACAACTTGATTAAAGCCTTGAAGCCAGTAAATTGTAATGATCGCTTTTTGGTTTGTTGGAGTCTGTGTTGTTGCTTTTGTGTTACCTTTGGTGGAGTTCTCGTTTAGTTTGGTGTTGGAGTTGAAGTTGAAGTTCCAGAGACGTGGAAGAATTGAGTGCTAAATTTGAAAAGAACTGAACAGCCTTTTTCAAGTTTGTGTCCTAAGTCTTTTGTTTAACAGAAGTAAAAAGTATACAGAGATTTTAAAACGTGTCCTTTATGATATTTAGGCAGATGAGAGATAACATTTAATCTTGCAAATGTTATTATTTTTTCTATTGAGATTTTCAAATATTTGTAGCCGTAAAGTAATGCCTTTTAAAACAAAGTTTTTAAAATTATGTGGCCTTTTTGATCAAATCTTCTTCGATGTGGTACACCGTACGACAGTACTTTTTAGAGCTAAAAAGACTCGGTTTTCCATTCATCCATCTTTTTTCCTTTTTAAAGTACTTTTAATTTCGAAACGATAGATGTTTTAATAATTTATTTTCGTAATTTTTCGAGTCATACACAGGCGGGTGGGTATCAAATGATATCAAATATCAAAATACTTCAAATTTCATGCTTCTATATGATTCATTCCATTCCAATCGGTACGATTTTTGACCTCGATAGCTGCGATTGTTTTGAAAGTTCGTGTATGTAATCTTCTCATAAAAATTTTGTATACGTATTTTTGGGAAAAAAATTAAATTTTTTAACAAGTTATGAAAATACATTTTTTTTCAGAAAAGTGTGTTCATTCAATCGCCTGTAACTCCTGAACTACTTGACCGATTTTAATGTAATATATATATATTTTTTCAATTTCAATTACTTTTAAAATTAGTTTTTTGTAAAATCAACAAGATTTTCTGTGAAAAATCTTCAGAATGATAACTTTTTCAGTAGTTTATTACCACAGGGTTTAAAACCAATAAAAAATCGAAGAAAAAGTAGTTGACGGAAACATTTAAATTTTTTCCATTTTTTGCGGATCGTTGCACCATCAGAAAAATAAAAAAAAATGTTTTTTCCATTATCTATGTTTTCTTTGATTTGTCATTGTTTTTAAACCTAGTGGTAATAAACTACTGAAATATATCGTTCTGAAGGTTTTTCATTAAAATTCTGGTTGATTTTGCAGAAATCGTAAAAAATAGAAATCATCATTTCACCACTCCCAAACTCACTCAGACATTAAAAAATACATCTAAGAACACTGCTTTAAAGTTTAAAAAAATAATTAAAATGATCATTTCGAAAACCAAAGTAAAAAAATAAAATTGTAAAAACTTTAAAAGCTTTAAAAAATATAATGTCAATTTTTTAAAAGTAATTGTAATTGCCTTTAAACAAGGTATAGTACATTAAAATCGGTCGAGTATTTCAGGAGTTGCAGGCGATTGAATGAACGCACCTTTAAACAAATACTTTTTCACTGTTAAATTGTCCATAACTTGTAAAATATATTTCTAATGACTCATGTATAACGAAATGTAAAATTAAGACAGAAACGTTAAATAATAGTTGAATATATTTTGATACCGATTATTATTATTATTCAGGGTTACTACACCATATCTAGTTGTACAATATATTCTATTGTAATGTTGCAATAATGTTAATGTTAATAAAATCAAATTCGGATTCTTTAATGATTAAAAGCAAAGAGCTCCTAAAAACAGCACTGCAATTTTCATGTGCAATTTTTAACAACATTTTCGTTTTGTATAAAAATACCTTGGAAATGCCTTTGATTACAACAATTTTACTTTGTATAAATTTTACTAGTGTATTTCTAGACTCGAAAATAATATAAAAAGTTATGGATATATCTTTTTAATATTTTACTAAAATTCAAATTTTCACTGATGGTATTTTTAATATTTTGAAGATATCATTTACGAAATATAGAGTGGGCCATTTAAAATTTGAACGATGGATTTCTTTGTTCGACACTATACCCTCGAACAAAATTGGGAAATAGTAAAAACTTACTTTCAATGTTGTGAGTCTTTACCGAAAACTTAATTCAAATTTCAATTCAGCCTTCGTAAAGCCCATTTTCATGTCGATGACTATGTCAATAAGCTAAATTGCAGCATATGGGGTTCAGAGAACCCACACGTGACTATTGAGAAGTCAACGCATCCACTGTTTTGTGTGGATTTTTTGGCTGCACTGAAAAATTGGGTTGATCGTATGAGGTACTGCCGAGTCATATGAATGATATTGTGTACCAATCAAATGACAAAGTTCAACATTTCCAATAAATCCAGAAATATGAAAAAAATAAACAGTACTTTTTTATAGCCGATTCCAAATTAAAATTTTAAATGGCCCACCCAATATATATATATCATATATCTGTACGTTACATATATATAAATACAAAAATAATTTTTTTTGTGACTTTATGGAACATGGGTTTCCTTCTTTCACGGTATATGACAATCATGTTAACATCGTTACTAATATTATAACGCTGATACATTTGTCTAAAATAAAACAAAAGTTTAATTATTTAAATATGATTTGTAAACAGCTTCTGAAAACACTCCTAAATTTTTCTTGTGTAATTTCTTATGTTGAAATTTTTAACAATTGCTTTTCGGAGTAGCAAGACCTTTCAAAGGTCTTTCAGTACACTATGCAACAAAAATTTGCCGAAGATCTCTATATAAAATTTGCTGGTGTATTTCAAAACTCGAAAACAATATTAAAAAAATTTATGGATAGGTTTTATTTTTAAAAATATTTTACTGAAATTGAAATTTTCGCTGCAGGTATCTCTAGTATTTGTACTCTCATTTTGTAAATATGAGTCCGTAAGCACCCGCTTATATTTTCAATTAAAGGTAATTATAATGGCTACAAATGTTTAGAATTTTATTTCACATAGTGGTTTCTGGAACACACTCATATAAATTAAAAAAAATAAGATTTTTTCGAAAAACTAATTGTAATAAATAATAATACTGTCCAACAAATTAAGACCTTTTGATTGAAACAGACTAGCGACCCTAAAAGAACATGTTGAATTTTTGTAGAATAAACTTGTAGTCCAGCTGTTCTGAGGTCAGAGTGAAAAAAGTGTTAATGTCTAAGAGAGTTCTTATTGTCTGAACTGTATTGTGGAATTTTCTGAGGATCATTTTTGCTCCTCTCGTTATGGGTCAATATCACCGTTTTTTGGGAAAGTAAAAAAGTCTTTTCAAAAAGGACATTTAAGGACTAAAATGTTCTACGAAAATATTTTTGCTGGATAATTCCAGTGGGGGACACCAAAGACACTAAATTTGTAAATAAACCTCTTCATGCTTAAATAGCAAAATTACGCACCATCTTATACACGAAAATTGGTAGGGCTAAAAGTGGTCCATGTTTTTTGGAAGATCAATCTTTTCCGACAAAAAATGTGGGTTTTTCCGTAGAGCACGGTAAACAAAAAATAGAAATTAGATATTTTTTTTGCAAAATGTTCTATGGGTGGGTCATTTAAAACTTTAAATTAGATTACTGATTATTTTTTCAAAATTCTGATTTTATATATATGAACTTTGTCATTTAATAATGGAACACAGTATCATTCATATGAATACTACGGCTGGTACTTAATTTTTCAGTACTGCCCAAAATCGACACCAAACAGTGATTCTTTGTGGATGCATTGCCTTCTCAATAGTCACGTGTGTGTTCTCTGAACCCCATATGCGGCAATTTTGCTTATTGACATAGCCACCGAGCTGAAAATGCGCTTCATGAAGGCTTAACTGAAGGCCGATCTCTTCTCGAAAAATGTCCACGTGAATTTCATACAGTTTGCGTAAAAGACACACTACTTTGGAAGTAAGTTTTTAATATTTAACAATTTTATTCGAGCGTATAGCGTCCCATTGTGCAAATGTTAAACGTAAACCTGAACATAAAAATAAAAAAGTAAAAGCCAAAGTAATCGGTAGTTCAAATTTAAAATTTTAAATGATCCACCCTATATATGGGTTTAAAAATCGGGTTTGTGTACCTTTGCTCACTTATAAGCCTATAACTTAGTTGGCTATAGTGGTTAAAAAGAAGAAACTCAGACCTTTCAAACTATATATACGCTGTTTATTTAAAATTTGGGGAATCTGTGGTCTGTATTGGTCCAGCAAACACACTTTTTTATTTTTTTTTTCACAACTTTCCAAGATTGACAATGCTTCAGTTTGTGAACTTGCTAAATAATTTAAAAGGCACGTTTCGTATGGAGTAAGACCTTTTGTCTTTTTGTTTTAAAAATAAAAAAGTCATTGCATTTTTCACTAAAACAAAATATTTTTGCCAAAATACAGGTTTTAGTCATCTCATTTGGTTCCCATCTCTCAATTTGGGGTCCAGCAAAGTACCTAAAATTCATTAAAAACCGATGAAAAATGTACTAGCTTTTTTGCAAAAAATACTCTCATTTTCAAAGTGGGAAAAATGTGTTCCAAAATTTGGGATTTTTGCTACCGTTTTTATCTATTTTGATTTTACTGCCGTTTTTTATATATTTTGATGAATTTTATATAGTTTTTTTGGACCTCAAATTTGTAAAATTTTGAAAGAAATAAATTGGAATGACCAAATATTGCAAAAAAAAATTAAGTGCAAATTTCAATAACTCACGGATTTGTAAAACCGTTTGGGGTCCAAAAAGCACCTAATATTCATCAAAACGTAAAAAAATGATGATAAATTTACTAGATTTCAAGTTTTTGCAGTTTTGTACAAAAATACCGGAGTTCCCAAAGTGGGGAAAATATGTTCCAAAATTTGGGGTTTTTGCTATAATAATCGTCATGCCTTGTGTTACCTTTTTATATATTTTGATGAATTTTAGATATTTTTGTTGGACTTGAAATTCGTAAAATTTTGAAAGAAATGAATTGGAATGGCTAAAAATTGCAAAAAAAAAGTTTAAAACCAAAGTTTTTACTAAAAGTCCTTTTTAAATAAATTCACCACAAGTAATACGATTATCGAACATGTTTAGTATGGAGTAAAATGCCACTTCGTTTTTTAAAATACGTCGGTAAGTGATTGAGTTATTGACTACTTCACTAAAACAAATTTATTTTGCAAAAATACTAGTTTTGGTCATACCAGTTTACATATTTTTCAATTTGGGGTCCAAAAAGGACCTAATATTCTTAAAAACGGATAAAAATTATGATAAATTTACTAAATTTCAAGTTTTTGCAGTTTTGTACAAAAATACCCGAATTCCCAAAGTGGGGAAAATATGTTCCAAAATTAAATAATAGTCAAATAATAGTCGTCATGCCTTTTGTTACCGTTTTTATATATTTTGATGAATTTTAGATATTTTTGTTGGACTTGAAACTCGTAAAATTTTGAAAGAAATGAACTGGAATGGCCAAAAATTGCCAAAAAAAATTGTTTTAGTGAAAACTTCAATAACTCATGGATTTTTAAAAGCTAAGTTTTTACTAATAGCCCTTTTTAAATAAATTCACAAGTAGTGCGATTATAGAACACGTTTAGAATGGAGGGAAATGTTAATTTGTTTTTAAAAATCCGTCGGTAATTGACTGAGTTATGGACTACTTCACTAAAACAAAATTTTTGCAAAAATACATGTTTTTGTCATACCAGTTTACTTTTCTCAATTTGGGGTCCAAAAAGGACCTAATATTCATCAAAACGGATAAAAATGATGATAAATTTACTAGATTTCAAGATTTAGCATTTTTGCACAAAAAATATCCGAATTCCCAAAACGGGGAAAATATGTTACAAAATTTTAAATTTTTACTAAAATGCTTCTCATGTCGTTTGTTGCAGTTTTTTTCTATTTTGATGAATTTTAGGTATTTTTTTGGACTTAAAATTCCTGAAGTTTTGAGAGATATGAACTGGAATGACCAAAATTTTTGTAAAAATTTAGTTTTAGTGAAATTTTCAAGATCTCTTGTCATTTATTTTGGTTTAAGACCATAGGTTGTGCTGAAGTCTTCAGCAGAACCCAAAAATTAGCGAAAAAGGCAAAGTGAGACCTTTATTGATGCAGCTAAAAGTTGAAAAAATGTTTTTAAGCAATCCCCGGAACTACGACCCTGCCTGGAAGTTAAACTTAAAAAATTAGATGGCGAAGATTGATGTTTACGATGAGCTGATTAAAGTTGATCATATCATCAGCACCAGCAACGTCATCGCCATCGTCATCACGTTGCCACTGCCACTACCACAACAGCACAAGTGGAAGTACGGCAACTGTTTCACGTCATGAACATGAACATCTGAACATCGCCGAAGTAGCAGAAACATCAGCCACCGCAGCCTTCATCTGACATATCAGTTTCCCAAGCCCAGGCAAAAGTCGGCTCACACCAGCCAACACTTCCTTTGCATGTCGTCGTATAGTAAATATTCTTGAGCAAATAAAACAAATCGTGTCTCATAGCCTGAGGTTTTCGATTTTCAGTAATTTGCCTGGTCGATGCCTATAATGCTCTACAACTGCTTAACCGTGCCGTGCCATCCACAGTCAACTGCTCCCCAAGATGTTTGCTTCAGTTTCATCATCATTTATAGCAACTGCATGTGATTCCCCTCCTCTCACTCTCTCTCTGTCACGGCGTACAGCCAACAATGATTGTGGGTGTAAATTGCAGCACAATTTGCGTTGTTATAAAGACTTCAAACTTGTTGACTTAATTTTGTCAGAGGACGAGAGTACGTTGTCATCATCTCCGTCATCGTCATCACTGCTGTGGTCGTCATCGTCATCGTCATCTTCATCGTTGGAGTTTCACTCCATGTGACTGGCATAGAGTGGGGGTAAGTTTATGACATTGATGATGATGATGATGCTGTTGCTGTGTGTGCCTTAGATTGCAGGTTACTTTTATAAGAGGAGTGCATATAATTAGACTAGAGTCTTTTCGTACTGACTGACTGACTTGTGCTCACGGAGAATGTGGCGATGGTTAGGAATGAATATAATCAGCGTCATCATTGCCGTCATCGTCGTCAAAATAAAATAAAAACATCCATTGTAATTTTGTTTAACCAGCGTGGGAATTTTAAAGATGATAAAACGCTGATCAATTTAAGTGGAGCATTTGATGGTGTGGTGGTTATTTTGGTATATTCATTCAATTGGTTTTTGCAGAGTAAATATGGTGAATGCAGGCGAAAATTCAAAGTCTCCTCAATGGTTGTTATATTTAGGGATCTTTGATACCCTGCACAGTCTGTGACACGGTGAACTTCCCTGAGATTTCAGTTAAATAGAAGTGACTTAGTCGATTCCCTTTCATGCAATTAAATTCACTTAATCCCCAGAAGAAGTTGTAGGTAATGGAATTTATCACAGCTAGTGGACTCTTCACACCCAATATTCTTTATTTTCTGAACAATATTGCAATTGTATCACCTTTTAGTGCATTTTATAACGAAAATGTATCATTTTAAATTGTAGCATAATTAACTCTTTATGACAGAGAATACTTTGTGCTTAAACTAAAATAATTTTATATCTATGAAACTTTAGGAACTAAACCTTATACCAAATTTTGTTATCCTGCTCCTGGTTGCATCAGAAAGGACTGTTGACATATGTCAACTTCAGTAACTACTCCTACTTTCAAAAGGAATATGAGTCATTGACATCGATAGCTGCGATTGTTTTGAAAGTTTGTGCAAGTATTCTTCTCATAAAAATATTGTATACGTATTTTTGGAAAAAAATTTAATTTTTTCACGAGTTATGACCAATTTAACAGTGAAACAAAACTACTTCTTTCAAAAGGTGTGTTCATTCAAATGCCTGTAACTCCTGAAATACGTTACCGATTTTAATGTGTTATACCTTGTTTTGAAGGTAATTCCAATCACTTTTAAAAACATTTAAATGACGTGTTATAGCAGGGTGAGATTTTTTAAAGTTTTTGCAAGTTTAATTCTTTTATTTTGATTTTCGAAATGATTACACTAATCCATTTTGTTGAAATTTTAAAGTAGTGTGCTTAAGTATATTTTTAAGCAACTGTGTGAACACAGAACATTGAAACCAAAGATCATCAGGTACACAGATCTTGAGAGGTCATCTGGCTGGTCTAAAGATATCATCCTTGTAATATTTTTTTATTTATTTGACAATTTTGCTCATTCACAACACAAAAAACGCTTTCGAAAATTATGCAGTACAATTACAGCACTTTTTGCTCAAAAACATTACCAAAAAATCAAAATTTGTTCTGTTCAGCCAAAAGAAGAAAACGCTTCTCTACTAACGATCGACTAGGCAAGGTTTGGCAGAGGACTCGACAACAGCCAGAGGCGACAAAGGTAAGGAGAGATGCAAAAAGTGATTCCCTCCAAGATTTGTAGTCGTCCTGCAATTGTAAATTATTTCGTTGTAATACCAATACAGTAAAAACCCTAACAAGTGATACTATTTTTCTAGTAGGTGCTTTCGAGTAAAACAAGAATCTGTGTGTGAAATTTCTTGACATACGGGAAAAATACGGGTTTTCATCTCATTTTCGTTATTTTTCAAATTTGGAAATGTTTTTTGATATTATTTTGTATGTACGATAACGTTACTAACAGCGAATTTATTTATTTTAATTTACAACACCACTTTCTTTTTAAAAATTCATTAGTACTTGAATGAGTTAATGAAGTTTTCAAAAAAAACTAAATTTTTGCAAAAATACATGTTTGATCATTCCAATTCATATTTCTCAAAATTTTACCAATTTTAGGATTTATTAGGATATTAATACCTAAATTTGACTGAAGCTGATAAAAACATTAAACATAAACAAATTTTGAAACACATTTTTTCCGATTGAGTAATTTTTGGTATTTTGGTAAAAAAAATCGAATATATATTCTTGATCGTCATAAAAATTGAAGGCGATCTAACCATGCCCGTCCATCCATCTGTTCTTATATGTGCTCATCTGTCTGTCGGATCGTCTCTCCTTTCGACCGTCCATCCGTCTGTCTGTTCGTCCGCCAATCCGTTCAGCTGACCATTCGCCTCTCTGTCCGTCCGTCTGTCCTTCAATTTGTTGATGCAGAAAGCTATAAGACTCAATTTTTGTGATACCTGCGGTTCGAATGGCATTGGAAATAAGCAAGATATCTAGAACGAGTTCTAAAGATACGTCATAAACAGACTAACAGATGCATTTTTTCTTGTCCCCACAGTAGTCACGGAGAATCTGCAATGATCCTCAAATACAAAAGAACTATTTCAAAGAATTCAATTATGAATGATTTTTTTTGTTTCGCCAAAAATCAGGAAATACTTTGATTGTCCTATGTCGTAAAGAATTTCCTTGTTTATTGAGGAACCAATCACTTTTAAATTGTAATACATTTGTTTCTACACAATTTAATGCTTGGATTGAATAATAACGAAACATTTTTCACCAACTCATCCAAGTGCTGCCATTAATGTGTGCTTGGCTGATGTGTTGGATGGCGTCTTGTTTAATGGAAGCGAATGTTCATAGGAATTTGGAGCCTCATCAATTGTCTTCAATCAACAGGTGCTTAATTTATAATATTAGTTTTTATTCATAATATAAAATAATATAAAATATAAAATAAATAAAATAATATAAAACTTTATTATAAATTCTTCACCCGGTCCAAGTTAGAGTATGCCTCCATCGTTTGGAGTCCTAATTCATCGAAAAATCCGCTCCGAAAATTGCTTTGGTTTCTTGTATTTTAACAACACTTCCCTTATATGCTTGTAGATGTTTCCAACTTTATCTACTGTCATTTAAAGCTAGAAGGGATATCAGGTCTATAATATTTCTACATGGTTTAATTGTTGGTGATATTGATAATTGCTTTCATCCGTTCGGTTTAACACTCCATCTCGTGATTTAAGACACTACTATCCATTTAATGTTGATATTCTTTTACTAATTATGCAATAAATGAACCTTTACTTACATCTATTCAGCTGTCCAATTGTATTTGTGAACACATCGATTAGTTTTAAGAATTTATTACTTAATTTATTTAATTAGACTTAAGCTATAATTAAAATTAATTAAATTAAGCATAACCATAGACTTATTAAATGAAATTAATTATTTTTTAATAATCATTTTTTTCTCAATATTTATTATATTTTTTAATATTTATTTTCAGTAAAGAAATCGGATGTTTTGTTAAAAATCGCTGCAAATGGTCGTCACCGACTCAAAATCATATTAAAATTAGTGTGCAGCCAAGTAATAAATAGCACTATACATACAAAGAGGTGTTGAGCCAGGAGAATATCCGAGTTCAAATAAATTAATAAATATTTTTTAAAGTACATACTTCGATTATCCCCACGAAATCCCAGAAATATTTTAAGAAATCCCCTGTCCCAATTTAAGATTTCTGTGTCCTTTTTACCATCATAAAATCCCATATCTGGCAAGCTTAATCACACTGTCCAACAAATTATAACATTAAAACAGGAACAGAATAGCGACCATATACTTCTGAAAGAGTATTTTTAGTAGATCATTTTTGCAGAATAAACTTATAGTCCAGCTGGTCTGAGTTTGTTTTTACAGTGGGTCAAAGTTTTATTTTTTTTTGTCGAAAGGAGCCTCTTACTAAGTGAGAAAAGTATTTTAAGTCAATGTATTAGAGTATTCTTATTCCCTGAACTATATTGTGGTATTTTATGAGGATTATTTGTGTCGAAGATCTTAACCCTCTAGCTCATCTCTTTATGGGTCATTTTGACCCTTTTTTCGAGAAAATGAAAAAAGTCCTTTCAAAAAAGACATTAAAGGAAATATTTGCCGGAAATTTTCAGAGGGGGTCGCCGAAGACGCCAATGTTAAAAAAAGAAAACAGATAAAGCTCTTCACACTTAAATTTCAAGGAAATTATACAACGAAATTACTAGGGTTAAACGGGTCCATGTTTTTTGGAAAATCGATCTTTTTCGACAACAAATTTAGGTATTTCGGTAGAGCATGGTAAACAAAAAATACAAACGGAATATTTTTGCAAAACTTTCATTTTCGCGGGAGATATGGATAAAATGATTTGTTTTGGAAATTTTTCGCGATCTAATATCGCTTGTAACATACATGTAGTAAGCCGTGAAAATAGCTGCAATTGATGCAAAAAAATAAAAAAATCGCGGATGCCATTATTTTCAACTTTCTCCATCTGGGTTTCTGAGACAATTCTGTCACAAATACTCCCTATTAAGTCACCAATGATATTACAATATTCACTAGAGGGCGCTTCTTTTTATAAATGTTATGATATAAAAACAAACAAGTATATATCCAAGAATTTCTGATCTATTGGCAAGAGCAATCCTTCCGATTCCTCGTGTAAAACGTCATTTAAGCGGTTACATCGCCAAGCCTTCTCCCCTGAATATTGTCTATGGTTTCTGGTTCTATCTCACGAATAACTCCTACAATGCTGCGCTTAAATTCTTAATCGTTTATTGGATAAATCAGACTTTCACGACAACCTGTGAGAAGAAGCCTAATGCAGTCATTTCGTTGCTGTTTTATTTTTTGAAAAATATATTTATTTTCAAATCTTTTCTTTTATAATTTTCTCTCTCATCTCTTCCTTATTATCAAAGAACTTTACTTCAAAATTAATTATTAAAATGAACTCCTTCCCATTTTTGCTTGAAATGATCCCCCTTCTATTTGGACTATTTGGCCATTGCATTGAGGCAATTACACATTCCTGTCTTCCCAAGCATCCTGTTTTTGTGTGTCAAACTGTGGCTTGTTAGGGAAAACATGAGGCTCCTCAAAATGCTGTTAACTAATAAAAAAATTCTCTCCTCATTATTATGATGATCACAACAACAACAGCTACAATAACATCGCAGAAAAAGAAGATTCCACCAGCACGATATTGACATCAGTACCAGTGGATTAGGCCAAAGTGAACATCTTCCTCGTCGGCGTCACCGGCACCACGCCACCACCATCACTTGATACTAGCAGGTGTATGCATATATTTTGCTCAGAGCCCATGTTGTTGCTGGTGTTGGAGGAATAAATGACCACCTTAACCACAAGCAAAAGCCAAAGACAACAACCTCGGCCAAAAAGTGCAAACAGACAGACATACACACACTCACACACTTACACCAGAAAAATAGAAATCAACCCAAACTTATAGATAATGTGAACGTATAACCGAAAACGAAGAAACAAATCCAACCATAAGAAGCACAAAGGTCGTGAATGCGTATTGCTTAACAACAACAATAACAACAGCAGCATCATCATCAAGCAATATCGCCAACAACGACAACAACGCCACATGATGAAGAAGCCTCCTTTATTTGGAGGAACGAAACATTATGAATACTCACTCGTCCAAGAGATGCTTACAGGTTTATAACCGACCGACCAACCGACCAACCGTGCGGATTTGTCTGCCCATAGATCTGCCCCGCCACAGTGGACAGTGCACGGTGCACGCTGCACATGAAAACGGAGAGTCACAGACGCTCATCGCCAGCGATCAATTGATTGTTTAGTCACAAAACTAACGGTCTTTTAAGTTTCGGCTGATGTTGCTGTTGCTGTGAAATGTGAATATGGCAGAAGTTGGCGGGCCAGCAACAACAATAACAACAACAACATCAAAAAACAGACGACCTCATCTTCATCTGCATTTTTTTGAATTGCACATACCAAAACAAAACAAACCAAGCCACGCCATGCCACACCACACCACAACAACTGGCAGTATAGCACCACATCACACCACGCCATAACATGGAAAACCCAGCAAACACTTTGAGAGCAAGAAAGGGGAGGTATAAAGGCTATATGAAATGTGATAGATGTAAACAACAATCGATTTGAAGATATATTCGGTTCAACAGATCAAATTAAGAAGTAAAAGTACTTTAAGTTCAGCCGGTCCGAATCTTATATACCCTCCACCATGGAGTGCAGTTGATAGTATATATTATACACATTGAAAAAATGTTGATACTGAAGCATACTAAAATTGAGTCTGCGAAATGTACATTTGTAGTTAAAATGAGTAAATAAAACTCATTTTGAATAAATTTTACTTGATTTTAGTATGAACGTACTACATTCAAGTAAAAAATAAACTTAAATTGAGTAAAGGCATACTGGGTGCCAAACAGATACCATTTTCCTTAATTTTAGTACATTTTTACTTGAATTTAGTACACTTTTGTCTGAGTGTAGGCAGGATAGATGCTTTTGGCTTTAAGTAATAAAAAAACGCGATCAGAGGAATATACTCACCGAATTTTATGATTCTAGCTAAAGCCGTTTGTTTGGTACCAATTTTTTTCCCTTTTTGCTCCATTTTGACCCTAAAATAACTACTATCTCTTTATTGTCGCGTTTACGTACCCATAGCGATAGATAGATAGATAGAGCATCCGTTTGGTTTGTACCATTTTTATCCTCTTTAGTCCGTTTTTCGCCCAAAAGTACAAATTTGGTAAACTTCTTTATATTGCGCGTCTACTCAATAAGAGCAGTCAACACACTGAAAGTCATCAACACAGCAGCAGTAATATGGTCGGTGTATATACCATGTACCATTTTTATCCCCTTTAGCCTCGTTTTTTCCTCAAAGGTTTTTTCCAAAAATGTCATGGTACCATTTTTATCCACTTTAGTCCGTTTTTCGCCCAAAAGAACAAATTAGGTAAACTTCTTTATGTTGCGCGTCTACTCAATAAGAACAGTTTGTCCACTGAAAGTCATCAACCCAGCAGCAGTCATATGGTCGGTACCAATTTTATCCCTTTTTCCCCATTTTGACGAAATTCGAAACATATCTTTATTCTTCGCCCCTAAGCAGATCAATGTCTACATCGAATTTCACTACGATCTTTGCATCCACTTACATGGTACCGTTTTTATCCCCTTTAGCCTCGTTTTTCCCAAAGGTATAAATTTCGAAAAAATGTCATGTTGGTACCATTTTTATCCCCTTTAGTCAGTTTTTCGCCCAAAAGTACAAATTTGGTAAACTTCTTTTTGTTGCGCGTCTACTCAATAAGAACAGTTTGTCCACTGAAAGTCATCAGCCTAGCGGCAATCGGTGGTCGGTACCAATTTTATCCCTTTTTCCCCATTTTGACGAATTTCGAAGCATCTCTTTATTCTTCGCGCCTAAGCAGTCAGAACGACGTATAGATAGAATTTCATTGCGCTACCTTATTTTGCTTGGTTGGTACCTTTTTTATCCCATTTTCCCCCAGAAGGGCAAATTTCGAAAATGTTCTTTATGTTCAGCGTCTATACAGTCTGGTAAATGTTTATACCGAATTTCATGATCTTACCTACAGTCGTTTGGTTGGTACTATTTTTATCCCTCTTTTCCTAAAAGTACGAATTTAGAAAAAGTCCTTATTTTTTTGCATCTGCGCTAACAGAGACATTTACAAGCCGAGTTTCATAAATCTATCTGATTGGTTCCTTAATTGGGACCATTTCCATCCCCTTTTTTGTAGGCCAGTTTTCCCCAAGAACAAATTTTTAAAATTTCCTTGATGTTTAGCGTCTTTCATGTTTTGGTCCCTTGGTTGGGACCATTTTTATCCCCTTTTATCGGCCATCTTTTTCCCCAAAAGTACAAATTTCGAAAATTTTCTTTAAGTTATATATCTACGCAATCAGATAAATGTATACACCGAATTATATGCTTTTACTTGGTTCCAATGGATGGTACCATTTTTATCCCTCTTTTCCCTAAAAATACGAATTTTGCAATAATCTTGTTTTTAAGGCATCTACGCTATCGTAAGAATGTATAAGACGTTGCATCCCTCTGGTTGGCACCATTTTTATACCCTCACTCTACAGAGTAGGAGGGTATATATCATTTGGGACAGAAAAAAGTGTAACACATTGAAGGAGTGACTCAAGACCCTAAGTATGTTTGGACCACAACCGTTTCACGACTTTTTAAGGTGTTTGAGCCATGTCCGTCCGTCCTTCTGTCCGTCTGGCTAGCTGGTGTACCCGATAACTCTCGAAAGGAGTTAAGGAATCTATTCAATCTTTACACATGGTAATATTTTTCCCAAACTTAGTTTAAGTTTGAAGATGGGCGAAATTGCCACGCCCCTCCCACACAAATGATCCATATTTCAATGTTAAATTAAAACCCAAATAACTTCCACACGGATATTCGGAATCAGCTACATTTTATATTTCAGTATTTGATAATGTTTTTATAATCACTTTAAGTGGATTAAATATCAGGGATTTTGCTACGCCCCCTCCAGTACCTTCCACACAAATCACGCAAAACTATGAAAAAATTAAAGCTGTTATAGCTTCTATACTGATGATCGGAATACTGTGAAATTTGATTTTTAGCAATGATTTTTTAGTGGTTACATTCGCATAGAATATGGACGATATTGCCACACCCCTTCTGGTAGCTCCCACTCAAAGTGGCATAAACTTTGGTTACAATAAATCCGACTTAACATCCATACGGGTAGTCACAATCATTTACAATTTGATATTTAAAAATTTTTTTATAATCACTTTAAACCTAAAAAAGTTTACGCTTTAGCCACGCCCATTCTTGTACCTTGCACACAATTATATCTATCCTATGTTATATTAAATCCTTCAAAACTTCTATACTTGTGCATGGAATCCACTATGACTTGATATTTGATCATGTTTTTACAATTGTTTTATAAATGTGGAAGCTGGGATCATGAGACACGAACCTACTAGCACCTTCCATACAAATTATCCTGCCCTACATAACATTTTATTCCTATAACTTCCGTATATATGTATATATGTTCTCTGAGAGTGAGGGCATATATAAGTCGGTTTAGCCGACTGAAGTTGACTTACTTGTTATCCCCCTTTTAAGGCCCCGTTTTTCCCAAAAAGTACAAATTTCAAAAAAAAATATTTTGCACATCTACGCAATGTGTACACCGAATTAGTACCTTTGTATCCCTTAGTTAGTACCTTTTTTATCCCTCTCTTCCCTAAAAGTATGAATATGGGAAAAAACTTTTATTTTGTGCATCTACGCTATCAGAGGAAAGCCATGTTTCATAAATCTGTATTATTGTTCGCTTGGATGGGACCATTTTTATCCCCTTTTATCGGCCTGTTTTTATCACAAAAGTACATTTGTATCCCTCTTTTCTCATTTACGTCCTTTAAAGTACGAATTTCAAAAAATGCATTTATTTTACGTGTCAACGCCACTAGAGGAATCAACACAGCGATTTTATTTTTTTAGCTGTTGTCGTTTGGCTCGTACCATTTTTGTCCCTTTTTGCCCCATTTCAACCTCTATAAATATGAAACACTTTACAAGAAGAATGTACGTACCAAATATTATGTAAATACAGAAATCTTAAAAAAATCTTAATAACTCTAAATATTTGTTAGATATTGGGGACATTTTCTGTCCCTGCGAGGGTAAAGTTTTTCCCTCTAGACCGATTACGCCCAATTACAAATATTTGCCGTTTTTATTGAATTTGCCAATTCTTAAATATCTTGAATTTTTATTTAATTGTCCCCATTATTCTCGTTACTTGCCATTACTGAAGACTCTGATGAAACATTTTGTTGGGTTATGTCACTCCGACTACACAAATATCCACGTACTTTGTAAGCAGCCCGAGCATGTCATATAGTGCAGGTTGCTCTTTGTGCGATGTCGTAGTTTTATTATTATTCTTACTGTTGTTGTTATTGCTGTTGCTATTGGTGGTGGTGGCGATGGCGGTGGTGTTGTTGCTGTTGCAACTCCAAAAGGCTCACATGCAATTTTGTGCCATCCCAGCCAGCACACATTTTCTGTGTGTGACCGACCCATTATGGTGGTTACACATAGTTCAAACTTAATAATACTTTCCTACAAACCAACAACAACAACAGAACCAGCAACACCGAACAACAACTTGCCGAAGAAGAAAATACAGATTTGTGTTTTGTTTTCGCTGTTATTATAGCATAAGTTTTAGTATGAGCATGTTCAAACATTTCCTTCAACTCCTCTCCGACATGGTGGCATCAGGCCTCCATGGCTGGCTGGCTGAATGGCTGACTGGCTAGCAGGCCATAATACATATAACCTGCGTTGTTGTACTCGTCGCTGGTATTATTGGAATTGTTAGTCAATAATGGCAAATAGAAGATTTGGCGGTAGAAAACATACAAATATATATGTATGTATGTATGCTTGTTTGTGTACGAGTATGTACCGAAAATATTTTGTTTGGCTGCACAAAACCCCCGAACAAAATTGGTTGAAAAATAATTCCTACGTCGCCAAAAATAACGCACAGCCTGAAGCAGGCGTTGGTTGGCTGGTTGGCAAGGCGGCGATAACGATAACTAACCAAGCTAAGCTAAGAAAAAGAAAAAAAACGCGTTGGTTTAACGGTTTCTCGCCAACAACAAAGACCCACGAAAAATTGGTTAAAAGGAATTTCTTAGTGATGTTGTGGTAGTTAATGCTGATAGAAAGCAAGGATTAAATTGGAAATTTTTGTTAATAAATAATTAAATCTGAGCGCAAAACAAAAGACTTAAGCGACAAACTTGGTGACGCCAAACTATGCACAAGTATGCAAAATATGCCCCGAAAGATATTAATTAAGCCGACATCTCAGGAATCCATGATTTAAAGTCAATCCAATTACTTCGAAATGAGCAGAGAGAAAGAAAATAATAACATGGAATATTGGTGAGAATTTTGTTCTAAGCAACACAGAATTTGGAAAAAAATTTTTGGCTACTGGCACTACTGTATTTTGGGGTATCTAAAATGTTATTAATTTCTCTTATGGTCATGCATTTTTTTGGATTTGTCTATTCGACCATATCCATATTAGAAGAACGTAATCATTCTTGTTTTAATTTTATTATAAAAACAAACATGATTTGGTAAATTCTAACTTCATGCAGCAAGTGTGATGAAGACTGCCTGAAAGTTGTAGTAAAAAGTCAAACCGGGAGGAGTATTTTGTTTAGTGATTATATTAGAACCTGGACCGGGATGTTCCATATTTAGTAATTGTCTTTGCGAAAAACAACACTAAGGGAAATTGCTGTAAATTCTGATATAGGTCGATAGGGATATATCATAAAATTGGCCCAAAGTGTATATAAAAAGTCGATGTTAATTGACTTAATACTTATGTTTGCTTGTATTTTAAGTATTTTATATTATTTAAAAATAGATGCGTTAATTTCTCCAAATATCTTGAGATCGGACTTAATATGTGAATAGTACAAAACGAAGAATCTTTAGAAATACATCGGAATAGACGACTGGCGGAAGAGCAAGCAGACATACAGACGGACAGATGTATTCATATATAGTTAAACATACAGATGGATAGACAGACACACGGATATATATATAGATAATAAGACGAACATCAGATGCAGAAAGACGAACGAACAGAAGGACTGACCGAGAGACCAACGGACGAATGAATAGAAGGAGGAGGGGCGATTGAAGACACACAGTGATGAATTGGCTGAATAACGACCGGAGGGGGAGACAAACTGCTTCACAGAAAAACGGGCATTTTGAGGGACAAACGACCAGGCAGATGAACGAAAAGAAAGAGACTCTCGAATGGATATATAGAACGGATTTTTTTAAATGGGCTACACCACTCGGAAAGGTCGCCATACCCAATCTAAAAGATTGAGACAGGATCGTGTGCCGTGGGTTTAGAGTGTAGAGTTTGACAGCCGCTTAAGAAATACTTCCTCTTCGTTATTGCAGTTATGAGAGGGATCATTGAATTGTAGCCTCATTCGTCAGACAGGGTTAAGAATTGACGAGAGACTCATCAGTTTGTGGCTGAAAAGGTTTTTAGTTATATTCAGGCTTTCTTCACTTGAAATTATCTCGGTCGAGGTAAAGCATAGGTATTTAAAGTAGAATCCTCGCCAACTCGTCAGCTCGTTCTTTCCATGTATACAACGGTTACAAACCGACCCGTTGGGACTAATAACAAAAGTTTACTGCAGACGGACTGACTGGGAGTCTAAAATTTATGTCCGAAACCAACAAAAATATTTAATAAACACATTTTTACGAACAAATTTAAATAAAAAACACTAAAATTCGAATTTTGCCTAAAGTACCTTCAAGATTTGTACTCTCATTGTGGAAATATAAATCCAACAACACCCGCTCATGTATTCGATTGGTATTTATAATGGATATACATGTTTTAAACAGTGGTTTTGTAACGATCTCCAAAAAACTTTTTCCGAAACAATTTTTTTTTGGTTGACACGAAAAATATTTACCATAAAAAAGAAAAAAAAAATCGGAAAAATATTTTATTTTTTATAAATAAAAATAAAAAATATAAAAAAGCGGAAAAATATTCTATTTAAAAAAATAAAAAAATCGAAAAGATTCTCCAGATCTGGAAGACGGCCGTTCGGACATGCATTGGTTAATTCACATGGTGATTATGACTCCATTAGTGTAATAAAACGACGGGTTAGCTGTCCTACTACTGGTTGTTAGAAATTTAAAATCACTCCACTAAAATCATAATTCCAATCTAGAAGAATGTTTCATCAAATGTTTTGAATTTCAGATCTGAGCGCAAGAAAATCTGTGTCCACCTTCTCAAAGGATATAGAGAAAATTTCACAATTAACAAAATACAAGAGTTTAGGAGAATTTTTGTACCTTCACAGCAACTTGCAAGGTATAATAAATCTGTCCATATCTAGTCCATATATAATTTCAATAAATATTGGATTTAACATAGCCATAATCCCTAAAAGTCATGCTTTCCAATGTAATTTTTTATATCACACTTTTGTCATATTCTATACCCTTGAAAGCTCTTTAAATATACATATTTACTATGTCATTGGTTGAATTTTTCGACGTTTATAGATTTTTTTTGTGGTCAGTGTAAAACTTTTTTGTAATTTGTTGCTGTATTTTATCGCAGCGTGAAAAGAGATTGAAAATGTTGCTTCTGAAAACCTGAAATTTTGCATTGTGCCTTCTATTTGGTTGTAATTAAAAAATAAAAAAATGTGCGAGACCAAAAATGTGTAAATTATTTTGTATATTGAGACATACTGATTCGTAAATTAACACACAACATATTTTGTGGATATATTTTTTTCTAAAATTCCAATTTCTTTAATATTTTTACAATCATTTTGGCAGTCTAAGTTCGATTCATAGATATTTTTCAAATAAAAATTGTGTTCTTCTTTTGGATGTTAGCTATTTGAAATGGAACAAAATAATTTTTTGTAAATTTTTTCCTACCTTTATTGATTTTTTGGCTGCTGTTCCTACACCAATACTTCTACGTGAAGGGAAAATAATTTTTTAAATAAAGCAAAGACCAAATTTTATTCCTGGGTGGTGATAACAATTTTTGTCGTGATCCAGCCTTGGGAAAATTGTAGAAAAACTCGTTTTTGCAGCAACAAACAAAAAAGAAAAGAAGCAAGGAAAGGCTAAAGTCGGGCGGGCCGACTATATGATACACTCCACTTTGTATCCGAATTTTTGTATGTTTCCTTATCATAGGCTAATGTGACCTGGTCCAATTTGTCAAATCGAAACGAATATTTGTATCGGTGCTATATCCAAACATGGAATAAAGTGACTAACTTTCACAATAAGTTCTTCCAGTTCAAATATAACGTGTTATGCTCACTTTGAAGAAATTCGGTGAAAGTCGTGGTTTCTGGGGCGGAAAAGGTCTATCCGGGAGTGAAATTTGTATGGGAGCTATATGTAAATCTGAACCGATCTGATCCATTTCCACCATGAGTGTTTTGAGTTGAAATGTAAGATAGTTTGAAAGATTTGAAGAAGATCTGTTGAAATATTTGGTTTATAGAGTGAAAAAAAAAATGAAATCGGGAGTGAAATTTGTATGGGAGCTATATATAAATCTGAACCGATCTGACCCATTTGGACCATGGCTATTTATAAAACAAATATAAGATATTTCGCCTAATTTGGGAGTGGAATTCGTATGGAGGCTATATCTAAATCTGAACCGATTTTCTTAGCGTTCGTCCTTGTCCCGAAAAACTTCGTTGTGCAAAGTTTCATTTGGTTCTAGCTACAATTGCGACCTTTATCGTGATTACAAGAATAGATGGACAGAAAGACGAACGAACAGACGCACATTACTAAAGAAAGAACATGTATTGGATATTTGTTGTATCAAAACATTTTCAAAATTCTGCAACTACCTTCGACAAAAATTAGCCATTTCATTTTAAGAACATACGGGACAAAAAAATATTTCGCAAGCTATTGTAAATAATGTGTGCCAGTTAGAAAGATAGTGATCTAATTTACACTTTGTCCGTTCTGAGATACGCAGAGGTTTATGTTTGAGTCAATATATCGAACTTTTATAAAAAATACAACGTTGGTACCTCTACTTTCAGCGGATGTCTTGACCTACCTCACTTTCATTCTTATCAAAATTGAAAAAACAAAAATTTTAATTTTTTTCGCAAAAGTAATATTTCCTTCTCAAAATGGAAAAAAAACTAAACAAAAAATATTTTATTTTATTTTGGTCTTAAACCAAAATAATTGCCAACACATACAACATAACAGACCAACTATACATACAAACAACAACAATACACACGAGGTACAGTGAAGATGGGACATACCGTACAATAGCAACCTTTGCATTGTTGCGAGCGATGCGAGCACATGCATAACATTGGATTGGCAAACTGAGATTTTTAGTGTATCGACTTAGTTCGGTGGAATATTTTGTTTATCAGCGCTTCTCATTTGTCATATGTGAGCGCTGGTACTAATATGAACCATGATTTAAGTCAAAGACATACATTCGTTGTGAAAGTTCTGACGAGATGGGCTAGCGCCCATCGAAACTGCGCAGTCAACTTTTAGCTGCAACAATAAAGGTCTCACTTTGCCTTTTTGCTAATTTTGGGTTCTGCTGAAGACTTCAGCACAGCCTTTGGTCTTACACCAACATAAATGACAACACATATTTTATTTTAATTCGCAAAATTAATATATCCTTACCAAAAATAAAAGCAAACACAACATATTATATTTAAGAAAAATAACAAAAAATATATAAATATTTGCAGGTTGTTCGTCAAATAATTTCATTTTATATCAGAGTTACAAGCCGAACCATAATTATCGGCGGCGGCGGCGCTGTTCAAAATGGGTCGGCGGCTTTCGGCTGATTTGCCGGCTCGTTCTGTCATTCGATTACCCCTATTTATTTGACAATTGTGGGAAAACGGAAGGAACAATTATCTTTTATTTTTTGCCAAGTAGTTCAATATTCGTTAATATTAACCAATGTTCCAATAATTTAATGTTGTTATTAGGGTATCCAATTATTCGGACTTTTTATTCGATTTATCGTTTATTTGAAAAAAAAATCCAATTAATCTAATGATGAAGTCGAGAGTTATTCCACTAACCGATTAACCGATTAACCGAACAATTGTCCACTTAAATAAAATATTATTAATAAGAGTTATATAGACAAGACACGCCAGTTTACGGGTAGTTCCATTATATACTGAACGTTTATTACGTATCTGATTTTATTTAAAAATTGTAATATCAAATTCGAAATTCATTAGAAGTTGATAAAAATCTTAATATCTTATGAAAATAAAAAACCCTCCCTTAAATGAGCACAATATCAGAAGTTATCCATTGATATTTTTCGAATAAGGATCATATGATTTATAACAGAACTGACTTTATTATCGCGGCGTTAACCTCAATTTTTCTACGAATTTACTATTCAATGAAATTACTATTCTTTAAATTTTAAATAATTCCGAAACTATTGGCCAGTTTTTGCTATTTTTAAATGATGTCGGTTAAATGGTTATTTTAATATCTGTGGAGCATACAAATCAAAAATAGAAAAAAATGTGGTGTTGCATAGTTTTTTACCCAAATGGAGCAAACTGGCTATTCAAAATCAATTTATCATACAAAGCATACAACGATTTCATGAGTTTTTAAGGCAAAATTTATAATATCGATTAATCGATTTTAAGGGACAATTTATTCGAATTATTCGTTATTCGAAAATCATGATTTTTTATTATTCGAACAAATATTTGACAAAAATTATTCGATTAATCGCGGTTGGACACTCTAATTGTTATCCCATAGAATAATTTTTTGTGAGTGGGTATCCATTTCCAAAATTTATAATATGTATGAATTTGATAAATATTTTTTTGTAATTACAGCTTTTCATGTGAGGCTTGAATATCATAATCCTTCCAAAAAATAGTAATACTCTACCTACTTTCACACACTAAAGAAGCACAATAGAGGAGCTGTTGTTCATTGTTATTTATAGGAACACATGGCCACATGTACTGGAATTGACTTATATAAATGCGACTTTCAAATCAAAATACAATCATTCAATTTTCTATAGCCGTCATCATATAGTGGGATACCAAATTCAAAGAAAGATCAATATATTTCACAGCAGTAGGTTGTCTAAGTCGACATTTATATTTTCTTTTGTAATTTTAAGAGGGTTGTCTGTTTTGCTAGTAAGATTTGACTGAGTTAGAACTCCGTCAAATCTCGGCGGCGCATGTTTCCGCGGCTCGTGCGGAAACATGCGGCGGCGGCGGCTTGTCGGCTTGTATCTCTGTTTTATATGTTATTCAAATTACTGAAAATTGTCATTATAAATAAAAAATGTTTATTTGCATCGCCAATGTCAGTGGATATAATGTGACTTAGATAACTTTAAAACTATTACTAAAGACAACTTTGATGTGCATAAAATGAGAAATGTCATTGTAAAGGTACATTTTTATAAATGTCAAAAATAAAAGTTCTTAAATTAGAGATCTGATCAAACTCATTTGTTTTTTTTTTATTTTTGTCTTAGACCACTAGCATGCTAACTGGTACATATACACTAGAGCAAAATCTTGAATTCTTCATATTCTAATCTTCATTTGTCCCAAAAGTCACTAGATCAAGGCATTTAGGTAATAACTACAACCGTACTGACCCATTCTTCCACCATTAGAGAGTTTGAATGAAGTCCCAAGAAAAACACGAAATACTTCAGACACATTCATAAAAGTTCATCAAATTCTCATATGAATTTAAAGCTGCTGCTGCACGTTCCCTTCACGTTTCATCTAAGGCAATCAATTGGCTTTGGTTGCCCTGCCCGCCCTCCCAACTATTTATCACTGGCATCAGATTCAAATCGGCTCATCTGCATCCACCTCCTCCTACTCCCCCTTTGAAGAAATTTCCCATGATTTTAATCGTTGTTAACTTTGTGCTTTTGACTCTAGGCCATAAACAAGTGATTCCAATCTAATAATAATAAGTAAACTGACCAAGTAACTGGCCGCCGCTGGAGAGATCCAAGAAAACGTTACTAATTAATGGCATAATATTGTACATAAATCGTTGGCTGGGAGCGTGTTGCAATGCGTTTGAATTTGAAAATGGCGGGGAATGCATTATGGCAACCAAATTATCCCAAAGGTGGAGGAAGAAACACCAAGTTATGCACGCGTTTTCGTTCGTAAACAAACATTAGCAGCAAATCTACATGTTATTGAGATGCCGCAAAGATGCCTCTTGCAGATGCCCCATGAAAGCTTAAACGGGGGTAAGCTGCCGCAGAAGAAGAAGAAGAAGGCCTTCATTCAATTCAGTTTAAGCTGTGCTGAATTGGCTCATTACAAGACAACCAACAACAGCTTTAGATACAGATTTCTTATCATTAATTAAACTTAAGCATGTTAGCTACCGTGTTAAGATATGCTGTTATTTAGCTGCCAGACTTTTTGCAAGTTTCAGTTTTTGTTGCCGTTTGTTTTTTTTTGTTTCTGACTCAGAGATTGAGCAAACGTTTGGGCCACAGCAGCAGAACAGAACAAACTAAAACATCGAACGGCTAAACTGTTTACAAAACAAAGTTTGTTGCACGGCCTAAGTGAAAAATGTTTGTTATCTTAGACATGCGATCGGTTTCGATCATTCTTAGGCTTAGCACACACATACACACTCCACACAGAGCAGCTCCGAGCATTTGATTTTTGTTCTTGGCTGTTGAGCCGCAGAGTAGAGTAAAACACCGGTAGCTCGATGGCTGGCTGGCTGGCCGGCTGGAACGGAAAACGCCGATCTTAAGGCCAATCTTTAAGTCTTCCTTAACACTTTGTTCTCTGTGTGTGTTTGTGTGTTACACTAAGCTTCGATTTTAATTGTTTTAAAGCACGTACCCGTACAAACACACACACCCAGTGTTCTGTGGGCACTTCCAAAAGATCGTCGAAGCCCATTCAGGGGGTAAGAAACATTCTGTGATGCCACATTTTGTGGCAAGATGCCTTTTAACCAACCACCTTTAGATAGCGGCCTGTTTGTGCTTTTCGGCGGCAGCACTGGGCAAAGCTATTGGGCTACACTGTCGAACGCTGTAAAAAGTGTGGGGTTTTTGTAATTTCCATATCGAATGGCTGGCTGTTAAGCGGCATTTACACCCAATAATGTCATTGTCTATTTATGGCAAATTTTTATAATTTTTGACAGAGATATGAAAGCAATAAAACAAAAAGACTTCCTGACACGCATAGCTGATGCTGATCTTGCCTCAGGAATGACCAAATATTGAGGGTTTATGGCTTAGATAAAAATGGAAATATGGCTAATGACAAATGCTCTGTAAAAGGATAATAGTAGGCCTATGAGTGTGTGAAACGTTTTGGTTGCAACAAAGTTTGTTGCTTAAGTCTTTTTGATTTTTGGACATTTATTTGCCGTTTGTCTAGAATATAACTATTTTTTACGAAAAATTTAAAAAAAAAATAAATTTAAGTTTTTCAAAAAAAAACGGCGTAAAGTTCGGCCGGGCCAAACTTTATGTATTGCATTCCACAGAGGCTGTCGATTTTCGTAGAAATGCAGTAGAAAATATATTTTTTATAAATAAATATAATATTTTTATTATTTCAAACCAAGCTTATAAGGCAAAGCTACCAATACGTTTACACTATATATAATGAAATAATCCAAAAAATCCCACATATAACGTAGACGTCGACTAAGAAAGAGTTTTACGAAATTCGTACTTTTAGGGGGTAAAATGGGACAAAAAGGGATAAACATCGAACCTTCGTCCTGACTAAACGACAGTAGCTAGAAACATGAAATTCGGTAGAACATGTAGAAGCGCCATCAAAATTGATTTTTTCGAATAAAAGACTCTGCGGTTGTAATTTTTTGTTAAAAACTGGACAGAAAATGATAAAAAATATATATACGAACGGCGTTCAGGTAAAAAAGTGCGCATCGACAAGCACATTCCTTTGACTTTATATGAGTGCTATGTTTCCAATTTACTATTTTAAAAAATAAAATCAAATTAATACTATCCTAAAACAGAGACGGATAAAACTAATAACAAATACCTGGCTTTTTCGCGTGCGAAGCAGTGGGTACTGCTAGTATTCTTATATTTCTAAAGGGTGATTTTTTAAGAGCTTGATAACTTTTTTTTAAAAAAAACGCATAAAATTTGCAAAATCTCATCGGTTCTTTATTTGAAACGTTAGATTGGTCCATGACATTTACTTTTTGAAGATAATTTCATTTAAATGTTGACCGCGGCTGCGTCTTAGGTGGTCCATTCGGAAAGTCCAATTTTGGGCAACTTTTTCGAGCATTTCGGCCGGAATAGCCCGAATTTCTTCGGAAATGTTGTCTTCCAAAGCTGGAATAGTTGCTGGCTTATTTCTGTAGACTTTAGACTTGACGTAGCCCCACAAAAAATAGTCTAAAGGCGTCAAATCGCATGATCTTGGTGGCCAACTTACCGGTCCATTTCTTGAGATGAATTGTTCTCCGAAGTTTTCCCTCAAAATGGCCATAGAATCGCGAGCTGTGTGGCATGTAGCGCCATCTTGTTGAAACCACATGTCAACCAAGCATGTTAGCATCGAACGATAGCGATCGCCATTCACCGTAACGTTGCGTCCAACAGCATCTTTGAAAAAATACGGTCCAATGATTCCACCAGCGTACAAACCACACCAAACAGTGCATTTTTCGGGATGCATGGGCAGTTCTTGAACGGCTTCTGGTTGCTCTTCACTCCAAATGCGGCAATTTTGTTTATTTACGTAGCCATTCAACCAGAAATGAGCCTCATCGCTGAACAAAATTTGTCGATAAAAAAGCGGATTTCCTGCCAACTTTTCTAGGGCCCATTCACTGAAAATTCGACGTTGTGGCAGATCGTTTGGCTTCAGTTCTTGCACGAGCTGTATTTTATACGGTTTTACACCAAGATCTTTGCGTAAAATCTTCCATGTGGTCGAATAACACAAACCCAATTGCTGCGAACGGCGACGAATCGACATTTCACGGTCTTCAGCAACACTCTCAGAAACAGACGCAATATTCTCTTCTGTACGCACTGTACGCATTCGTGTGGTTGGTTTAATGTCCAATAAAGTAAACTGAGTGCGAAACTTGGTCACAATCGCATTAATTGTTTGCTCACTTGGTCGATTATGTAGACCATAAATCGGACGTAAAGCGCGAAACACATTTCGAACCGAACACTGATTTTGGTAATAAAATTCAATGATTTGCAAGCGTTGCTCGTTAGTAAGTCTATTCATGATGAAATGTCAAAGCATACTGAGCATCTTTCTCTTTGACACCATGTCTGAAATCCCACGTGATCTGTCAAATACTAATGCATGAAAATCCTAACCTCAAAAAAATCACTCTTTATTTTCAAAAAAGCATAAATACCATAAATATTGTTAGATAGTCGATGCTACAGTTAATATAACCAACTGTCTATTTTAATTCCGAAATGAAAAATTTACAAAATCCATTATCTCACGTGCAAAGTGCAAGATTACGTAAATTCATGATTCAACCATTTTTGTCGTAAAAGTAAAGAGTACGAATTTGGGAAAATCTTTTTATTTTGTGTGTCTACGCAATCAGAGGATGTACACACCGAATTTGATCATTCTAGCTTTAGCCATTTAGTTGGTACCATTTTTATCCGTCTGTTTCCATTGTATCCCTTTAAAGTACGAATTTGGAAAAACCTTTTTATTTTTCGTGTCTTCCAGGTCAGAAGAATGTATACTGCGAATTTAATAATTCTAGCTGCAGTCATTTGGTTGGTACTATTTTTATCCCCTTTTTCCATTTTAACCCCAAAAAGTACGAATTTCGAAAAATCGATTTATTTTACGTGTGTACACAATTATGGGAATGTATATAACGAATTTCATTATTTTAAATGCAGCTGTTTGGTTGGTACCATTTTTATCCCTCTTTTCCCATTTAACCCCTTAAAAGTACGAATTTTGAAAAAATACTTTTATGTTATGTATCAACTCAATTAATTTCAAATTTCGTGTTTCTAGCTGTTGTCGTTTAGTAGGTACCATTTTTATCCCTTTTTGTCCCATTTCGCCCCCTACGAATAAGAAAAACTTTATGGTGCACGTTTTTGTTATAGGGGGAATGCGTATACCCAATATCAAGTAAGTACAAGCAGACATATTGAAAAAATAGGCTTAGATACTCTAAAATATTAGGGGTTATTATGGGTATTTTTAGTCCCTGTGAGGTAAACATTTTACACTTAGGGCCGATTTCGCCCAGTTGCAATCCCAACCGATCTACGACTATAAGACGCATTTATGGACAATTTGGACGTCCTAGCTCCTTCCGTTTAGAAGCTAGCGTGCTTTAAACAGACAGACATGGCTGGTCGTCTTAGAATTTTATGACGATCAAGAATATATATATACCTTATAGGGTCTGAGGTCGATATTTCGAGGTGTTACAAACGGAATGACAAAGTTAGTGGAGGAGGAGGGTATAAAAACAATTTAAAATCTCTTTGAGATTATTACTATAGAAGTGGAAATAACTTCACAATTTCCAGTTGCTGAAATGTTGTGAAAGTTTAATTTGAACAGTGGGCTACGTCATCAACACCCAGATGTCGAATTTTAAAATAATATAAGTTTACTCCATTTATAATACAGAGTTTTTCAATAGAACCTGACAGAAGTCAAAATTGAATAATAATTGGATCAGAGATCAGGCTTTTTGTTCTTCATGAATATATATTTAATCTACTCAAAAAATATAAATAAAAGAAATCGGTCGCAAAGTCTACCAGGGACAAATAACATGACCTGGTAAGGCTGAATTAAAGCGATATATTATTATAGCGATATTAAGGCTTCGTTTGTCTGTATATTTAACAGACCAGTGACCAATGCCGTACATCTACATACCCGCAAATCGCGGATGCTGATGACTGAACGATACGTGATGCCACCAGATGTGTGGCACCTAGCGTCGACGGTTTCAGCTAAGCCATATTAAATTTTGAATAAGTACTTACCGGCCCTCAATCCATATCAATCAATCAATGGATTACTAAAGTCCCGAATCATCCGTATCCGTTTTTCCAGAAATCGTGGTCTGTTTTTTCTGAAAAATAAAAAATAGGGGATTGTTGAAGGTTTAAAGTTTTAAAAATAAATTTTAATGTTGTTTGTATGTATTGTTGGTCTGTTACGTTGTATGTGTTGTCATTTAATTTGGTTCAAGAGCAAAGGTTGTGCTGAAGTCTTCAGCAGAACCCAAAATTAGCAAAAAGGCAAAATTAGCAAAGGGTTCTGCTGAAGACTTCAGTACAACATTTGATCTTGAACCAATATAAATGACAACACAATAAATTTTAATTTTTCCATTTTTTGAACCCGCAAAAAGTGATCACAGATTATTGTCCTTGTATGCGTAGGGCCGTTATTTCAAAAGTTTTGAACTTTTAAAGTTGTGAAAATAAATTTATTTTTGCCCTTTTTCATGTAGGACTGTTATTTAAGAAGTTACGAAGGTTTACAGTTTTGAAAATAAATTTTAATTTAACAAAACCAAATTTTTGACAGATTGTTGCCCTTTTTCGCGTATTTTTGGCATAAAGCTCTAATTTATGAAGTGAAAGTGATCACAGACTATTGTCCTTTCTCGCGTATGCCCGCTTTTTAAGAAGAATGCCCGTTATTTATGAAGGGTTAAAGTTTTGAAAAACATATTTTTTTAAATAAAACTCCAAATTTGTGACCCGAAAAGTTATGAGGGTTTAAAGTTTTGAAAATAAATTTTATTTGTTTTCCAATTTTTTGACCCGAAAAAAGTGGAATTTTGTCTTTTTCGCATAAGTCCGTTTTTTAAGAAGTTATAAAGGTTTAAAGTTTTGGAAATAAATTATTTTTTTTTTGCAATTTTTTGACCCGAAATTTGTTTTACAAATTATTGTCATTTTTAGCTTGAGGCCTTTATCAAAAAAGTTTTCAAAAAAATTTTAACTTTTTAAATAAAAATCAAAATTTTGACGCCAAAAAGTGATCAAAGATTTTTGACCTTTTTCGCGTATTTTTTAAATGTTAGGAAAGTTTAAAGTTTTGAAAATAAATTCATTCCAATTTTTTAACCCGGAAAAAGTGATCACAGATTATTGTCCTTTTTCGCTAGGCCCGCTATTCAAGAAGATTGCCCGTTATTTATGAAGGTTTAAAGTTTTGAAAAAAAAAACATATATTTATAAAAATATATTTTTTTTTTAAATAAAACTCCAAATTTGTGACCCAAAAAGTTATGAAGGTTTAAAGTTTTGAAAATAAATTTTATTTGTTTTCCAATTTTTTGACCCGAAAAAAGTGATTACGGAATTTTGTCTTTTTCGCATAAGTCCGTTTCCTAAGAAGTTATAAAGGTTTAAAGTTTTGGAAATAAATTAAATTTTTTCCAATTTTTTGATCCGAAAAAATGTATCACAAATTATTGTTATTTTTAGCGTAAGGCCGTTATTTAAGAAGTTATGAAGGTTTCAAGTTTTCAAAAACTTTTTAAATAAAAATCAAAATTTTGACACCAAAAAGTGATCGACGACTTTTGACCTTTTCCGCGTATTTTTTAAAAGTTTAAAGTTTTGAAAATAAATTTTAATTCAAGCCGAAAAAAGTGATCACAGATTATTGTCCTTTTTCGCGCATGTTTCGCTTTATTTAAGTTAAGTTCGTTAATGTTTTGAAGATAAATTTTATTTTTTTTTTCAATTTTTTGCAACAGTTTATTGTCCTTTTTCGCGTAGTATTGTTATTTAAGAAGTTATGCGGGTTTTAACTTTTGGAAATAAATTTTACTTTTTTTATAATTTTTTGGCCCGAAAAAAGTGATTACAGATTATTGCCCCCTTTTGTTATTTAAGAAGTTAAGGTTAAAACTTTTAAAAATATTTTTTTTTTCATTTATTGGCCTGAGAGAAGTGATCACGTTCTCTGGGAGGGACATCAACTCATCACAAAACTCAACACATACATGACAACACGCTGAAAGAAGGGAAGTTATACAGCCTTACTTCTGCTAACCCTACCTTCAACATAAACATTCCCTAATTGCCGTTTGAACACTCACCATTGTCTTCTTATTATATTTCGTTGTTTGATCTGTTTTTATACCCTTACTCTACAGAGTAGGATGGTATATATCATTTGGGCAGAAAGGAAGGAGTGAATTTATGGACCAAATCCGTTTCATGAATTTTTAAGACGTTTGAGTCATGTCGGTCCGTCCGTCTGGCTGGCTGGTGTAGTTCGAAGATGGGCGAAATTGCCACGCCCTTCTGGTACCACCCACACAAATAGCCCATATTGAAATTTGATTTTTAGCAATGCTTTTTTAGTAGTTACATTCGCATGGAATATGGGCGGAATTGCCACACCCCTTTAGTTACCATAAAACCAATATAACATCCATACGGGTAGTCAAAATCATTTACAATTTGATATTTAAAAATGTTTTTACTTTAAACCTAAAAAATATTTACGCTTTAGTCATGCCCCTTCTTGTACCTCCCACACAATTGTCTCTATCCTAGGTAATATTAAATCCTTTATAAGTTCTGTACTGGCGCATGGAATTCACGATGACTTGATATATGATTATTTTGTTACAATTGTTTTATAAATGTGTGGATCATGTGACACGAACCTCCTAGCACCTTCCACACAAATTATCCTGCCCTAAATAAATTTGTATTCCTTTATCTTCCGTATATATGTTCTCTGAGAGTGAGGGTATATATAAGTCGGTTTAGCCGACTGAAGTTTACTTTCTTTTTTTCAGCGAAATCTTTCCTCATTTGTTTCTATCGAACAAAATCGATAGAAAAAAATTCTATCTATTCTATAAAAAAAATTTCTATCGAACAAATAGTCAGTAGGCGATGATTTCCCCCCACATAACAATTGTTGTCACTTACCCGGCAGCAGATGTGACTTCAATTACTTTTGGGTGCAATTTTTCATATTGAAAATCTATCTAACCTCGACTTACATTTACTTTTCATCTTCGGGCATTGCTATTCTTTCTAACATAGCTTTTACTCTAAGGTCAACCTATTTCTTAACAATTCCAAAATGACATCATATTTCTTCCTTTCAAAAGCTTCTCCCTCTTTTCTCTGGCAAATTTGATTTATTTTCTCACATTTTTTGTGGTCTTGTGTTCACAGTCCGTTCATTCAATATGTCAGCAGGTCACTTAAATAAAGGGTGATTTTTTAAGAGCTTGATAACTTTTTAAAAAAAAAAACGCATAAAATTTGCAAAATCTCATCGGTTCTTTATTTGAAACGTTAGATTGGTCCATGACATTTACTTTTTGAAGATAATTTCATTTAAATGTTGACCGCGGCTGCGTCTTAGGTGGTCCATCCGCTTAGTCCAATTTTGGCATTTCCACGTTTTTGAGTAACAGAGACCCAATTGGTGCGAACGGCGACGAATCGAAAATTGGTGGTCATCATTAACACTGGCCGATACAGCTGCGATATTTTCTTCAGTTCGCACTCTACGTAAGCGTGTTGGTGGTTTAATGTCCAACAATGTAAATTTGGTGCGAAATTTAGTCACAATAGCCCGAATAGCCGCTTCAGTGGGTCGATTAAACTGACCATAAAATGGAAGCGCGCAATGAACTTTCTTAACAGAGCACGCATTTTGATAATAAAATTCAATAATTTGCAAGCGTTGTTCGTTTGTAAGACGATTCATGATGAAATGTCAAAGCATACTGAGCATCTTTCTCTTTGACACCATGTCTGAAATCCCACGTGATCTGTCAAATACTAATGCATGAAAATCCTAACCTCAAAAAAAATCACTCTTTATAATCAACTGCCAGCCAAGACAACTACCGATACTACCGCCAGCACAAATACATACATACGTTGTCCGAGATGGCTGTGGCTGTGGCCAAAGCCATAAATAAAATCAAAGTAGATCGATCAACACTCTCTGTGGTAATAAAATATTTTCACAGATCGTTTCGTTAATTGCCAACCTTAAAGGCACAAAATCAAACCCCGCAAAAAACATCAATAACGGCAGTGGAGCAGGAGAAAAACTGAAGCTCAGTTACGAAGATAAAGCAACCACTGGAACTGGGGAAGACTATGTGAAAAGACTCCACAGACCAACAGCGTTAGCAACAACAGCATCAAGTAGCAGCAGAAGCAGAAACAGAAACAACACCAGTATCAACATCAGCCGGGAACAAGAGATTGATCAATGGGTTTTTTAAAACCTAAAGGCACACAGAGCAATAATAATAGCAGATCACAAATGTCCCTTTGAAACAGCAGCAGCAGCAGCAGAAGCCAAGCAAGAACGCGAAAGCTAACTAGATGGATGGATGGCTATTTAAGTGCCAAGATAGCTGGGGTCTGAATTGAAGCGAAGAAACCCCCCAAAACCCCCCCAGACAAAAAATATAGGGTGACGATTGATCATCAATAACAACCTATAATTTATCTTAATAACAATTTTTCTCAAGCGGCAGCAGCAGCGGTTTCCAGCAACATTGAAACAGTAGTCAAAACCAAAGTTAAACTTTTGTTAACTTTGGCAAATGATCAAAGCCGGAGCCGCTTTTGATTTTGAGGAATATTTCGCATAGTAATTGTTTTAACAAATAGTGATTGTAATTGTGGTGATTGTTTGCTAGTCTTGTTCTTGTTCATCTCTTGGTGTTGGTGTCGCTTTGGGTCCTGGGATCCACACGGTGATCGTTGGTTGGTGTTTGGCAGCATTTGTAAATCAAGCGACAAATAGTTGTCTCTTTACACCTGAAACGAATAGTTTACGCCGCAACAAACACCGAAAACAATCTATTTCTCACATCTTGTCACACTCGCAAGCGAACAGCAGCTACCAGGCGACAGCCAACAACCACTCACACTCGCTGGCTGGCTGGCTCGCTCACTCAGTCAGCGTCACCATAACCCCGTCACCGTCACCATCACCGAGTCACTAATATGTCTGAAGTTTTTAAGAGGTGCTATTGTTGAGATCATTAATCGATCACACTCTGCAGCTATCTGTGCGCACTCGCAATGTACTCTGAACGTGTTCAAACGGAGTACACGTCGCCGTTGCCTGTTGCCGCCACCAGATCAGATGCCGCTTGTTTTTGTTTTGTTGCAAAGGAATCACCCGATACACAATTCATCGTATGTTGAACATAAATCCTTCAAATGTTTCACATTCAAACATGTAGTGACGACGCTGTTTGTTTGTACGTTCGACCGGCCGGCCGTGTAGTGTTTGGCAATTGTTTGTGCCGCGCCAATGTTCGCTGGAAGTTAGGAAGTCCCGCCGCCGTCCACAGTGCCTCGCTGAGTGAGAGGTGGTGTTGTTTTTTTTTCGTCTTCTTCGTTTTTTTTCGTGTCTCTCCAAGTGATTTCCCACTACCACAAATGGCAGCTAATTATGTCACGAAGCTGATAAATTATGCTGTATAACAGGCAAACGCTGATATTGTAATGAAACCAAGCCAAAAAGGGGTGGTGGTGGTGGACGAAAAACAAAACTCAAAGAGCTTTATTGCTTAAATGTTTAATAGACGATATAAAGTTGTAAGTGGACCTTAATTGGTCAAAGACGTATGACTTTAAGTCAGTCTCAGTGACAAAAAGGAAATGAGAAAATGCAATCACGCGAGACAGTCGGGATGTGCAAATCGAGTTCAGTAATAGCGGGCAAATGAAGCAACGAACCTGGTTAAATATGGTTCGGGAAGAACAATAGCTGATGATTTAGGTCCTTCGAACGAAGTTCGTATATTAGGCTGGATCATGAAAAAATTACAGCTAAACGTCCAACAAATCATTCGAAGATAAGAATAAAAATGTATGTATATTTAAATGCTTTCAATGGTCTATTAATTAAATAATATTGGGTAAAAAACAATAGTATAAATTGGGGTGAGTGTTTAGCTCACAGACGGCTTGGACAAGGGACGAAATATTTTTCAAATCAGCATTAAACTTATTTTTATAGTATGGACCGCTATCCAGCCTACAAGACATAGGGATATTAGGGATATATAGGGACGACATATCATGGATTGGAACAGCAAAAATTAAAGGAAATTCGGGAAAAAAGTATGTGAATAATTTACCAAAGAAAACTAAACCATGGGCCATTATCATAGGCATTGGTTGTGCTTAAGACCACTGACAAAATCAACAAATATCTAGACATAGTAAAGAAACTTTTTCTCTGCCTAGCCCTTTATGTACACTAGGGCGGTTAACAACATTTGGGCCTGGTCCAAAACATGGGCCTATATGTTTCTCATTCGTGCTAGGTATTCTTAGTTGAAAAATATCACGATATGTAAAATTTGATGAAGATCCGATGTAAGATGTAGTTTCTAGAGCTGTAATAGATCAGAATGGGGCCCCATTTGGGTTATACCAAAGTATGGACATATGGTCATCTCCCAAATAAGTAAGGCAGGGCTAAAGACGGACGGACTTTCTATCTCATTACAATTCAATTAGGTAAAAAAGTGAAATCGGGAAGGATTTTTGCATCCTGTAAATGTATGTGTTTGACAAAAAATGTTAAATCGGAAAGGACATTTGTATGGGGATATATTGAAACCTGGAACGATGTGACCCGCTTTCACCATAGGTTTTTTAGTTGGATTATAAGATGTTGTGCCAATTTTAAAGAAAAACGGGTACAATATGTGGATTTTAGAGCGGAAAAAGTCAAATCGGGAGCGACATTTGTGAGGGGACTATATCTAAATCTGAACCGATCATACCCACTTTCAGCATAGGTGTTTCTAGTTCGATTATGAAATGTTGTGCAAATTTTAAAGAAAATCGGGTACAATATGTGGTTTCTAAAGCGGAAAAAGTGAAATCGGGAGCGACATTTGTATGGGGGCTATATCTAAATCTGAACCGATCTAACCCACTTTCGCCACAGGTATTTCTAGTTTGATTATAAGGTGTTAAGCCAAATTTGAAGATTAATTAGGTACATTCCTTTATAGCATGGTACCCTTCAAACGGCTGATTGTGAAATCCAGAAATTCGGTAACTGTGTAGACGCGCAATATAAAATTTTTGAAAGGGAATACAATTTTTACCAAATTTTTACCATTTTTAGCTGGAATAAAGAAACTACGCTTTGGCTACATATTTTCGAAATTTTACGGTCACAAAGGCCAAATATGGAAAAAAACGGTCCAGCCAAACGTTTGCAGCTAATATCCTGAAATTGTCTTTATCCATTCTCTGACAATGTGAAGCACATAAAAGACGAATTCAGAATTTTTGAGTAAAATCGCGACTTTTTCCAAATTCCTACTTCTAACGATGAAATATGAGAAAAGGGGTAATACTGGTACCAACCAAAAGGCTGTCGTAGGAATCATCAAATTCGGTGTTCATGCTTCCTTGATGTGTGGGAGGTTGGAATTGTAAATGGACGAGATCGATCCAAATGAAAAACTTCTTATCTAACAGCTAATGAAAATACAGCGGAAATATTTGTAGAAAAAGCTGGGTATTTTGTTGAAAAGTCGCTGCGAAGCAACCTGATGAAGACTTCCAAAGGCAGGACATCATGATAGTGTACAGCCAAGTAATAAATGTCACCATGCCATTTGTATAAAAAATTGCATTCTATAAAATATAGATATAAAATGGTTTTGAGTCAGGACAATATCCCAGTTCAAATCAAATATTGGTTGCCGACCAAAAAAATTAAAGAAATGGGCGTTGTTACGGCAGAAGTACTGCTGGTTGCAACTGAGATGCATGTAAGGTGGCATGTGTGCTATATTACTTGGTGCGATTTTTTGACTGTTATTCGGATGGTGAGTTGTGTTTATCATACGTTTGGGAGAATCATTTGCTTAAAGAGTTGGGGTATTTTTATTCAAAATTCGCTACCAAGACCAAGACTTTCACAGGCCGGAAGCAGAAAAGCAAGCCGATGGCAATTTGTCGGCGGTGGATCCATGTGCAAAAATTGACGGCTGCTGCGGCTTATCGGCTTTGCGCCGTTTTTCGGCTTCTAGCCGATTTTACGTCCACGCCGATTTTCGACTTCGATTTTACCAGGTTGCCAGTAATTTTTTCCAAAATCACATCAAAATTATTCTTCATGATTGAAAGTAAACGTAATAAAAATCGGATAAGCCGATACAATCGAATGCGGTTTGAGTCGCCGATCAGCCGAGTATTTAGGCAGCGGCGCGACTCATTAGAAATTATCCGCGGACCCAGATAACCGCCTCTACGGCTTGCTTCTCTGGCCGGAAGACCCTGACAGTGTGCAACTAAGTAATAAATTACACCATGCAATTTCTAAACAAATGTTCATTCTATAAAATATAAATGAAAATGATATTTCAGGCACAGCCTTCGCAAGGATGTTTTCATGTCTTTATTCTTTTTTATTAATTAATTATTCTTTATGGAAAGTATAGCATAGCAAATGACTAGTTCGCGACAGCTTTCACAGCATACATATGATCTTCCTCCCTAAATTTAAAAAGTAATTAAGGAAGGGCTAAACTTGGCCGGGTCCTACGCTACACAACTCTCAACGCCAATACTTTCAACACTCTCTACGCCAATATTTGTACACTCGGTGGCTATTAGGATAAATATCCCAAACTGAAACTTTCAGCATATATGTATTTTGTATTAAGAAAACCGAAACTTACTAAAAATATGAAGAATAACATTCAAAGTATTTTTCTACAATCTATGGAATATTAGAGTAAGGTTGATGAACCCTGAATAGCCTGGCAAGAGCACCGATGACGAGCTGTGCCTTATTGAGATACAGCTGTACCATCTGAATTTTATATTTTTTTTTTCGAGCTCCAGTTCCAATGATATCATGATAAGATCACATACCCATACAAAATTTCGGATCATCAACTTGGCTCAATTCACTGTTATCCCTCATTTTTTTATAAATCGTTAACACTATAAATTACTGAAAATACTCGGCATTTATTTGTCAGACATTCATAAGCAAAACGGTGTTTTCTTCTTTTTTGTAAAACAATAATTTATAATCACTTCAAAAAATATTGAAGAAGAAAAAGTTGTTAAGTCGGCAGCAACCAGCTACATGTTGCTTGGTTCCTTATGGAAAATACCAACAACACATTTTTGCACCCTCGATTACAAGCAGCCATTGGTCTACAACTTCTGGTCTAGTCTAGCCGGGGATTAACAACAGCAGCGGCAGCAACAACAATCATTATAACGCCAGCCAGCACAACAAACATTATTAACAACATCACCATAAGTATGTTTATAGCCGCCAATTATATATTTTATTATTTGTTGCTTGTTATTGTCGTACCAATGGTCTGCTGTATGTTGATGGTTGGTTGGTAGGTTGTGTGCACAGTAATATGCACTTCACTTTATAATCACACCATTGGACAACAAGTTGGAGTAGCTACCGCATGGGAGGAGGTCGAATTTGCAGACACACTTTTTGGATTAAATTTTGTGATTCTGAAAATTTGTATTAAAGGGTCTAGGTGCATTTTTAGTGTGATCTTATCGGTTGCCCTAAACAAATACGAGGGTGGTGAGATAACTTCCCACAATTGACATATAGATGGCGCCAATTGTTGCAAACACTGGCTTCACAGAAAATTTGTATCAGAAGACTAAGCTCATTTTTTTCTGTGGCCTTATCAGATACCCAATATAAATGCTGCAAGAATTACCTAACTTGACGTATAGATGGCGCCATTTGTTGCAATCACTGCCAGCGTGATTGCGAAGTGTAGACACACTTTTTGGATTAAATTTTGTGATCTTTGAACTGTAGACAGACTTTTTCAATTAAATTATATGTTTCAGGAAACTTTTTATCAGATATCCTAAACAAATATGAGGGTGGTGAGAGAACTACCCTAGATGACGTATGGATGGTGCCATTTGTTGCAAACGCAGGCAGATGTGAAATATAGACTCACTTTTTCAATTAAATTGCGTCTCAGAAAACTTTTATTAGAGAGGCTAAGCTTATTTTCTCTGTGACCTTATCAGATACCCAATACAAGAGATACGAGAACCACCAAACTTGACGTATAGATGGCGCCATTTGTTGCAAGCACTTGCAGCTTTGAACTGTAGACACACTTTTTGAATTAAATTGTATGTTTCAGAAAACTTTTTATCAGATATCCTAAACAAATATGAAGGTGGTGAGAGAACTACCCTAGATGACGTATAGATGGCGCCATTTGTTGTTGTAGACACATTCTTTGAATTAATTGTGTCTCAGAAAACTTTTATCAGAGAGACTAAGCTCATTTCTTCTGTGACCTTATCAGATACCCAATATAAATGGTGCGATAACTATTTAACTTGACGTATAGATGGCGCCATTATTTAGCATTACTTTAAAGTTTGGGGTTTCTACGTTTTTTATTTAGAAATGTTTTTAGAACTTGTTATCCTGGAAAAATACTTTCATTTAACAGACTTCACGTCCAACCTTATAAATCCCGTGGCAGAACTGAAATGATTGTACCCAATGAAGGCGAAGATCTGCAATCGATGAGATTGCGTCAGTTTTTTTGAAAAATCCGAAGTCTCTTTTTATTCTAGAAAGAAAAAAAATGGCCTCCGATGGTCTTTGATCTATCATACCCCTAGGACAACTGCTCTCTGGCGGTTCACCCTAATTTTTGTATAGCTGAATAGGTGAACCCATCATGCCGTCCAGCAATCTGAGGAGGTGGTGGCTGGTTAAAAAATGTGCGTGCAATGTGCGTTAAGTATCAAAGTGAAATCGTTGGTGATTTTTTTCGTTAATATTTTGTGAATTTTCACAGCATTCACTGATAAATGCAAAAGGCCAGAAAACTTAGATCATCCTTGTGGCCGCGGCAACAGCAGCAGCCGCAGCATCATCATCAATACGTTCATGTTTAATAATATGTTGTGTGTTGTGAACAAATGCGAGGACTAGACTCCTCCGTGTTAGATTGGTGGCGATTGGTGCCAGTGGCCAACGATGTTGGTGCGTTCGGCGGTAGCAAATGCGTTAGTTGTTCGAGATGTTGCTGGTGGTGCTGGCCACTTTAACGAACAGTGGGTAAGCTTTCGGATAGACAGAAGGACGGACGAACGGACAGACATTATGTTTTACTTAGATCTCGGCTTATATACGCCACGTCTGCATATGAAAATTATGTTTTAAATTGCCAACTATTCTTAAATTGGCAGACATAGGCATGCACATGCTTCTCCGCACACACTCACTCATATACATACTTGCAACATGGTCTTCTACCTCTTAAGCTGTGTGTGTATGTGTGTGTGCTGCATGTTGGCCACAAAATATTGCAGCAAAAACAATGGACACTAATGCCAATAATGTTGGGATTACTTACTCCTTATTCCTCCACCGAAAACTAACTTATGAGCTGAGATGGTTATTGTTGCTGCCTGCCGCTATTGTTGCACTGTTTTGGTGGAGGCAGAGCAGCAGCAGCCTCCTTATGTTGCTAGAGCTGGGTGAAAATATTGATCTTTTTTTTTTGTTCCGTTTTTGCTGCTGGAAGATGTTCATGTTGTTGTGTCGGAGTATCCGTGTCGTTGGCGGCGGTGGCGGTGTCGGCCGCTGTTGTTGGTGTCGGCATTGTTTGAATTTGTTTTCATTTTTTGCGGTCAAGCCAATAAAATATAAATTTGTCAGCACTATAACTGCCAATTTTTATATATTGGTTTGTTTCTTTTGCCGGCTAGCCGCTTTGGATTATTCCCGGTCTCATGGCCTGCCAGGATAGGATAGCAGCATATGCACAAAACTATGGCATTTATTGGTTTGCATGAAGACATAATGCAGCGGTTTGTGTAATGATGTCCAATTTTTTCGTTTGGAAAGAGAGAAATTGTTGTCTATTCAGAAAAATTGAAGTTGATCGGTTTGAAACAAATGCGAAATGAAACTACACCACAATTATAAAATGAAAATGACACCCAATAAATTGGTAGGAAATCATATTTTGGAGTCTACATTAAAGTCTACTTCGATAGATTCAATATTTATTGAAATAATTCAATATTTGTTGCAATAGTTAATGAAATAACCCTCGTTGGATGTTTGCGTTTTATTAACAAGGAATTAAATCGTAATAAATTAAAGTTAAAAGTTATGAAAATAAAAATAAATTCCAAGCAAATGAGATGCAGAAATTGGGTATATTTTCCTTTTTATTTCCTGATGTATTTCGTCCATTGGGTTGTATTTGCCAGTTGAAACTGACTGGTCTTCGGAGAGTGAGTTGTGTTTCTTATTCGTTTGTGAGAAAGACTGACGAAGGCTTTCACAAGTCAGAATCATGATAGTGCTAGTGTGCAGCCAAGTAATAAATGTCACCATGTCACTTGTAAATAAATTTGTATTCTATAAAATATAGATGCAAAGTGATCTTGAGGCAGGACTATATTCTAGTTCAAATCAAATATTGATTAAAGACCGAAATAATATAAAGGAAAAATTAAAACAATATTTATTATAAATCATGTCCAATGTCGGCTATACATTACACTGGACATATCCACAAGGAAGACATATTTCAGTTATACAGAAATTTCCTCAAAAGCCAAGGCTTGGTTGGATATATGCAGAGGAGATAAATCTGTAGCTGATGAGAGGAATTGGTATATTTGTACCCTTTTGTCATTGGATTGTCTTGGACATTGACCCCAGTTTAATTAATATTTAAGATAATTTAGGAAAAAATAAATATTGTTATATTTACATTTTCAAAAAAGCTTAAATACCATAACTATTGGTAGGTGGTGGGTGCTACAGTTTCTATTTTAATTCCAAAAGTACAGATTTTGAAAATCCATTATCTCATGTACATAATGCAAAATAACTTCCCTTCATGATTCAGCCAATTTTTGCCGTAAAAGTACGAATTTGGATTTGTTATTTTGCGTGTCTATGCAGTCAGAGGAATGTATACACCGTATTCCATAATTCTAGCTGCGTCCATTTGGTTGGTACCATTTTCCCCCTTTTTCGAATTTTAACCCCTCAAGAGTACGACTCTCTCTCTTTATTACGTGTCTATTAGAGGGATGTACACACTGAATTCCATCATTCTAGCTGTATTCGTTTAGTTGGTACTATTTTTATCCCTCTGTACCCATTATATCGTTTGAAAATACGAATTTGGAAAAAACTTTTGATTTTTCGCGTCTACGCAGTCAAAGGAATGTAAATTCCAAATTTCATAACTCCAGCTGCGGTCATTTGGTTGGTACTAATTTTATCCCTTTTTTACATTTGAACGTGTCTACGTAATCAGAGGAATGTATACTCCGAATTCCATGATTCTAGCTGCGGCCATTTGGTTGGTATAATTTTTATCCCCCTGTTCCAAGTTTACCCGTTAAAAGTACGACTTTCGAAAATATCTTTATTTTACGTGTCTATGCAATAAGAAGAATGTATTTTAGGTGGTTGGTACCATTTTTATCCCACTGTTCCCATTTTGCCCCTTAAAAGTACGAATATGGAAAAAATGCTTTTATAATATTTATATAAAATACTATTAGAGGAATGTACACACCGAATTTCGTGTTTCTAGCTGTTGTCGTTCGATAGGTACCATTTTTATCCCTTTTTGCCCCATTTAACCCTCTACGAAAAAAATCACTCTATGGAGCACGTTTTTGTTATAGGGGGAATGCGCATACGCAATATCAAGTAAGTACAAGCAGACATATTGAAAAATATGCTTAATTACTCTAAAATATTAAGGGATATTATGGGTTTTTTTCAGTCCTTGTGAGGGACGATTTCGTCTAGTTTCAATACCAGACGATCTACGACTATAAAACGTATTTACGCAAAGTTTGGACCTCCTAGCTCCTTTCGTTTAGATGCTAGCGTGCATTCAACAGGCGGACGGACGGACATGGCTAAATCGTCTTAGAATTTTATGACGATCGCGAATATATATACTTTATAAGGTCTCACATTGATATTTCAAGGTGTTACAAACGGAATGACAAAGTTAGTATACCTGGAGGTGGAGGGTATAAAAATTCGAAACTGGAGCGTCATCTGTATTGGGCCTATATCTAAATCTGAAACGAATTCCTTCAAATTAAATAGTGTTCGTCATTGGCACCTAAAATCATTAGGGATGGAAAAAGTGTACCGCATTGAAGCAGTGATTAAGACCCTAAGGGTCATGTGCTGACAATAGCACGATTTCAAAATCACATTTTTTGACGATTACGTGTTTCTAAATTTCGCAATTTCTAACTATCTTTAAAACAACTTTGCTCAATTGTCTTTCTTTTTCAACCAGCAAATGAAGAGGACGTTTTTTAAACAAATTGTTTGACCAAAGCCGTATTGTGTAGATCATAATTTTCGAAGAGAATTTGTTCAAACTTTGCACATAGAAATATATTTACACGTCCTTCTTGTAGTTCCCACACTTGTAGTTCTTACACATTCATGTGTAAGTTAAAATCAATGTAATTTTCACACGGACTTTCGTACTCAAGTTTTTATTATTATTTGAGCGTACGAAATATGGGCGTTATTGCCACACCTCTTCAGGTACCTCCCACACAAAGTGGAATCGACATTGGTTAAAGTAAAAATAATACAACTTTCATGTGCATGTTCGACTATCAGTTGGAATTTTATATTTAAAAATGTTTTTATAATCAATTTAAACCTACAAAATATTTATGCAGCTGTCCTACACAACTTTTACTATCCTAGGTAAAATAAATCCTTCATAACTTCTAAAACAATGACTTACTGGCTTATTCTATTTTCTTAGAGAAGCCTGACAGGGTTTTTTTCTCATACATGCAGGCTTGCCACATACATTTTTTCCTTGTACCCAAAATTGTTATGAAAAGTCCCAAATTATCCGCAAAATATAAAAAACGCTGTTTTATTTCAAATAATTCGCCCAAAAAGAAAAACAATTTATGAATGACTTGTTGATTCGACAACAATCTGGGAGTAATTTGGTCATCCTTGGTCGTGAACAAGCTCCTTATTTAAAATTGCAGTAATTTCGTTGCAGACAATGAAACAGTGATCCACTGTTGCAATTGATGAATACCTATTTTTTTTGAATTTCATACTAAAATTTAGTCTAAAAATTTTACTTAGTTCGTTGTTTAAATGAGGTTGATTTAATCTAATTTTGAGTAATCTTTATTTGATTCGTTATTTTTTATACATTTTCACTTGAACAATTTTTGGGTGGGTTTGTTTGGATATTAATACTGTATTTGTATATACAATATATTTACATACAATATTGATAGTATTAAATACTTTATAACAAATTCATTTCAATGTTCCTGTTTTGTTAAGGACATTTTCCTTTATTATAATTTCGTTTCTGACCATCGAAAGATAGTGAGCGGCCAAATAATAAATTTGTATTCGCAGTTAAAATTAAATACTAAATACTTTTCAAAGTAATTCAAAAGTTCCCAAAATTCCCCGAAATATTTTGCGAAATCTCCAAAAAAAAAATCTCCTCTCTCCATTTCAAATTTTTCGTAAAATCCCCATGGTTGGGGAGAAATCCTCACATCTGGCAACCCTGCATACATGTTGGCAGAATGAAATGGGATGACACTGCTCTGAACAGAGCCAGGTGGAATTTCCTTTGAAACTGTTTTGGTTGGAAAACGCGTACACTTCTTACCGCTAATAAAATCCTCAATTATTTTTCTTTAGATCTATATAAAATAAAGTCATGCGCTTACCAAAACACTCACGTCATGTATTTGACTGTTCTCGGAACTATTTTCAATATCTTTGAATTCAATACTCAGGCTTGAAAAGTGGAGCCGTGCTTCTCCCATTATGAATATGTGCAAAACTCAGGTTTCATTGCCATGTTCTGTTGGAACATGTCAGTGGTTTAGAATCAAAATTCATCGGCCAAAATTCAATAGCTTTTTTTCTAGTAAACATTTTTGAGTTTTGTCAAAAATTGAAATTAGACAATGATTATTTTGAGATATTAACATTTAAAATGGGAAAATCGTCTATATTTTAGAAATTAGCCCAAAGTTCGCTATTTTTGGCATTTCTCGGTTTTAGCGAAAAGTAAAATTTTTATTTTTGTATTTATTAACATTATTGCACGTATTTGTTCATAATGCGCAGAAAAAGATTATTTTTTCGTATTATAGATTTTCACCTTTTTCGGATTTGAAAATTGAAAAATAAAAATATTTTTTTTTGACTTTGTCAATTTTTTTTTATTAGAAATTATGGTTCCTTAGCTTTTGTGCCAAATAAAGTTTGTTTGTAATATATATTTAAAAACATACACTTTTTGAAAATTTGTATGACTGTGGGCCAATTTTTTCCTTGAAAGCCTTTGAAGAACAAACACAAATTTATCATTATCTTGGCCAAAATTTAAACTATTATGAGATGAATATAATTTCTGAATGTGGTACTTCATATAACTGCTTTTAGTTGACAGTCCTCTTCTACGATTTTTTGAATTTTCTTCATAATTCCTGGAGTGGCCAAGCCAATTGGTCGACCACTGTGATACTCATCGTCACAGCACACTCGGCCTCTATTGTTTTCTGTAACTCAATATTTTACTGTTTCAGACGAAGGAGCATATTTGTCCACAATATAATTCTAATATTGTACTGGTTGGAGAGACCACTTAAAGGAATCACATAAAGGTGACCATATTTCTTCAAGATGAAAAATTCACTTGAAGAGTTTTCCAGTTATAAATAACACTAAACATGACGGAATCCTCAAACTTTAAACTTAATAATGTTGTCGAAGTTCACAGTAGTCAATGTCATGAAGAAAGTGTTGCCATCTACTCCTCAAGGCAGATAGTTAGGCGACCACTTTAGCATCCTTGTACATAAAATGGAGAATGCATTCAAATATTTTTACGATGTGTTTCGCTTGCTAATATTTTCCCAGCAATTTTATTATTATTTGTTTTTAATCCTTTTCACAATAATATTACTGGACTAATATTTACGCATTTAATTATTTAAATTATTCTTTACCGAACTTCCTCTAACTCCTCATGCCTACCCTTTTAAACCGCATAAATCTGTCTCTCTTCATTAGCAGTAATATCATAATCCTAAACGTTTCATCCCATTTCCAAACAACTCCAACAAGTGCTGCTATACTTCAGCCAGTCTGGCTGCCTGCCTGCCTGCCTTTATCGCTCTCTTAACTTGCTTTCGTTTGATATCTTTATTAAATGGCCAATTATCTCAGTCATTACCTCATGCTATAAATTACACCCAATGCTGCTGCCCCATTATCGCATCAACACTTTGCTCACAAAACAAAGACTCAAGAGCTCTATCGAACCACACGGAACATGCCACATGCAACATGCTACCTGGCTGCAGGAGCCGGGTTCAGAATATAAAACAAAATTAAAAAAAATCGTATTGATTACATACAATATTGTAATTAGCCACAAGCAAAGTTAAGCAAACAAGCCATACATATCGTATGGCTGGGCTGATACATATTGGCTGTTGCCTCTGTTGGCTGCTGCTGTTGCTGCTGCTCTTGTTGCCTGTCGTTTGGTGATGCCAGTGCAACATTTTGTTGCTCTAAATCAATTTCAGAATGTAACAACAAATTGCGTGCTTTTTGTCAGTTGACTGGGGGTTTTTTGTTTGCTTTCGCTACCAGGCCGTGGATAAGATGTGTCGTCTGTTTAAGCAGCAACAGCAACATCAGCAACAAACGACCGATGCGAGGCGATGCGGTGGTTGAATGAATGAATGAATGCATTACACTGGCTGCCACCTGGCAAATGCATATCATGTTTCAACATGCAGCACTCTACTAACAACCAGCAACAAGCCGATGTTGTTGTTGCTGCTGCTGCTGGTGCAGATTTAACTAACTCCGCTCAAATTGAAACTGTTGGCGGCATACATAAATATCAATTTTCTGTTGATTTGCCACCTCTTGTGGCAAACGGCAACAACGGCATTTGCGGTGCGATGCGATGCGGTGTGTTGCTGCCGCTGCCAATTGCTGCTGCTATATTTTGTTGCTCCAGAACAACTCTATTGGCATGTTAGGAAAATTTATTGTATCACTTGCCGTTGCCGTGCTGGTGTGCAGTGGCCACTGATGTTGCTGACATAGTGCGCCGTGGTGTGGAGCGAGGGAAATAGATTGCCTCACCGCCTGTCCGTGCGTTTGTCCGTCCGTCCAACCAACCATTTATATCCAATGTATGTATGTCAGTGTGTATCGGTTTGTGTGTGAAAATAATGTTTATACATGAGGTGGCAATACAATTTAATTTACTTCAAAAGCGTTAATATACTGCTCTTAACTTGTTCAACATGCTTTTCTGTTGTTGTCAGTATAAGTGAGTGAGTGTGTGTGCCGGTGTGTGTCTTTGTATGTTTTGTGGGGACGACCACTAAAGACCCATCGATGATGTGGTTCTCTTTGTAGCTTCAGTGGCACAGTGTGTAATTGATTTTAATATATGGTTGGGCCGCATCAGCAGCAGCATCAACATGAGCCAGTCGAGAACGAGATCTGGAAGAGCCAAAGAAGTATCACATGATATATTAGCACCAGAGTGCATGTTATTATTAATCAATTTCCATATAATTACTTTGACTCCTGCAATCAACTATGCATTAAAAGGGGGCGGTGTGAGAATTGTGGTAAAGTCTAGATGGCTGCATAGGATCAAAAGTGGCTCCCGTTCATGAGAAGAGACATAAATGGTTTGAAGAGTTGTAGTTTTATATAGCACAATAGTTTATAAATGATGACAAATCGTTTTGTTTTTTGAGACATATGAAGATCTTTCGTTTAGGTTAAGACAGAAGTCAAATTTTCATACAGAAAATCTTTAAATAGATGACAATATGGGAACCCTAATTTTCCCAGTTATCATCAGAAATCTCACTTAATTAATTGTGTTGTTTTTATATTGAAGACCTCGGGTACTTCCTATGCATTTAGAACAGAGACAGCATTTTCATCCTGAAGACCTCAGAAAATTTCTATCCATTAAGAACAGAGAAATATTATATGAATTTTTAATTTCTTTTAGATCCTGAAGACATCGGCGGTTTGTTTTGTTTAAATGTTTTGGGCTGCACTGATTATCAATTTTACTTAGACGGTCTTCATGTTACACACCTAAAATATTTATTTTATACAGAGGTGTAGATTCCATAAAGTGTTCGGAGGTTTTCTTTTCTTTTGCTTATAGCTGACCTCTTTGATCTTCTATTAGGTCTTTATTATACAGAGTAGACCCCTGAGATCTTCAAGTCAAATAGGAGAAATCTGATGTCTGTATTCCATATAGGAGGCTTCTGCGGTCTGTATTGAATATACGAGTTTCGGTCTTCGTTTCGGATATGCGACCTCTGTGATCTGTATTTCATATAGAATACATCTGTTGGCTTCTTATCAGAAAGGAAACCTCTGAAGTGTTCATATCATAAAGGAGACTTCACAGGCCTTAATTTCACTTAAAAGATCTCTGAAGTCTCCATGTGATATAGAATATCATTGAGGTCTGTATTTCATATAGGATACCTTTGAGGTCTTTATTTCTTATAGCAGACCTCTGAAGTCTGAAGTTGTCTTCATATCATAAAATAGACTGATGTGGCATTCATATCATATAGGAGATTTCTGAGGTCTTCATATCACAAAGGATATATCTGATATTTTTACTATAATAGGAGACCTCTAAGGTCATCATTTTATATAGGAGACCCTTGAGGTCTTTATTTCTTACAGGAGATCTCTGAAGTCTGTATTTCATATATTTGAGACTTTTGTGGTCTTAATATCATAATGGTGTCTTCTTAGGTTTTCACATCATAAAATTCTTCATTTCATATAGGAAAACTTTGTATTTCATATAGGAGACCATATCGTAAAAGAGACTGATGTGGTCTTCATATCATATAGGACAGTTCTGAGTTCTTCATATCCTAAATGATACATCTGAGATCTTTATTATATATAGGAGACCTCTGAGGCATGTTTTTATATATAGGAAAACTCTGAGGAGACGTATGAGATCTGTATTTCTTATAAGAGACTTCTGAGATTTCCAATTCATATAGACTTCTAAGACTTCTAAGGCTTTCATATCATAAGGAGACTTCTCAGGTCTTCATTTCACCTCTGAGGTCTGTATTTCATATATGAGACCTCTGATGTAATCATTTTATATAGGAGACATTTGAGGTCTTTATTTCTTATAGCAGACCTCTGAAGTCTGTATTTCATATAGAAGACTTTTTTGGTCTTAATATAATAATGGTGACTTCTTAGGTCTTCACACCATAAAGTTCTTTATTTCATATAGGAAAACTTTGTATTTCATAAAGGAGAACTCTGCGGTCTTCATATCATAAAAGAGACTACTGAGTTCTTCGTTTCATAAAAGAGATTTCTCAGGTTTTCATATCATAAAGGAGACTTCTGAGGCCTTCTTTTCACTTCTGAGGCATTCATATCATAAATGAGACTTCTTAGATCCTCATTTAGTATAAGAGACCTCTGAGTAGTTATTGGTTAAATATACGAAACCTATTCATATAGGACTTTTTAGAGTTTTTATTTCATAAAAGGAGACTTCAGTTATCCTTTATTCATAAGCATAATCTCTAGAAAATCTCTAAAAGATTGAAGACTCAGACGTGACTATTTTATAATCAATTTCACAGGATAACCTTAGAGACCTTCTTTTCAGAATGGGAGCAGTAGAAAAAGTAGAGGACTCCACCGATCTATTTAATATCTTCAGTTGATTTAGGTGTAGACATCATTATATAAGTCCTTAGATACTCCTATATTAATTCTGATAGCTCTGTCCAACAAATTAAGACGTTTTGCTTGAAACAGAAGAACATTTTAATCATTAAATGTCCTATTGAAGGAACATTTTTGATTTTCTCGAAAAAGGGTCAAATTGGAGAGGAGCTAAAGGGTGAAGATCTTCCACAAAAATGATCCTGATTAAATACCACAATATAGTTCTGACAATAAGAATTCTCCCAGAAATTAACTTTCACTTAGCGTTCCCTTCAACCAAAAAATTAAAATTTTGCCCCGCTATAAGTTTATTCTAAAAAAATGATCTACTCAATATGCCCTTTCAGAATTAAAGGATAGCTACTCTGTTCCAAAAATGCTGTTGGACAGTGTAGTTATTGTTGCCAAAGAATCCTCAAGGTCCTATTTCAATAGACTAGCATAGAGGTCTTACTATCATATAAATTACTTCAGATGTCTTCTTATCTTTTAGGAAACCTAACTATTCAATTTGTCATAGATTATTTTTTAATAGATTAATGGCTCATGCTGAGTGGTCATGCACCTAGGCATATCGATATATTCTACAATCTGCTTCCAATCATAAAGATCTTTAATTCAGAGCTGAACATGGATTTCCTTAATGCGTCCCTTCTTGCAGTCCTCGTCTGTTCCTGAGTTTGTATTGACCCGATGATCCAGGCCCGAGAAATGAGAATAAGATGTATGGTTGGAGGCGGTCCATTGGATATGGATGCCATGAATTGGTGATGTAGAATTCAGTGAAAGCATTGGTTGAACTAGCCCAGTCAATTTTAACCAACTTTAGGCATTCGTCCTTTTATCAGTAATTTAGTTTAAAAAATATTTCTCAAATATTAATAAAAAATATTATTAAAATTTTTCACTCAGGGGATGTCCCCTATAAATTACATTGGCAGAAGTAAGATAAAAGGGAGGAATGTTTACTTTATTGCACCCTCAGTAGCCCTACCACGGGTGCATTTGCGTTGCAAAATATATAGTATTTTTTTCTGGGTTATTATATTATCATTCCATGACAAGCGTTTCGATTTTTGACCTCGAGAAAAAATTACTACTTTTTTCAAAAGGTATGTTCATTCAATCACCTGTAACTCCTCCTCCTTTGTTTTGATTTTCGCAATGATTACATTAATCCATTTTTTTAAATTATTAAAGTAAAAAAAGTGACCCTTTTAAGCGACTGAGCGATTTTGGAAGTGGTGAAATGATGGGTTCTATTTTTTACGATTTTTTATTTTTTGTAAAATAAACCAGAATTTTAGCGAAAAATCATCAGAATGATAAATTTTTCTAATAATTCATAAACACAAGATATAAAAATAATAAAAAATCAAAGAAAAAATTGGAATTGTCCTAAATATGTATAAGATCATTCTCTTTATGCGGAAGATTTCGGCTCAGTTATCTCAGCTAATTTCATACCCTACATGAACATTTCATACTCTGTGGAACATTGTATTCTAAGATAGTTATTCGAGGAATATTTCGGACAAACCGATCTAGCTAGCCCTGGTTTAAAATCGATTAACTTCCTACAATTCAATAGAACATGGTTAGACTGGGTCGCAAAAATGTTTTTTTTTCGATGAAAACTCTTTAATTTTTCATTTTTGACCAATTTTTCGGAATTGGAAGCACTTTATATATAAATTTATATTTTTGTCTTTATTTTTTTCAAAATACTATCACAGAATACGAAAACGTTTTCAGTTGTTACTATGAAAAACCACAAAAAATACTGTAAACGTCCAATAATTGGACCAAATCAATCCTCCTCAAATTTTTACTATCTACAGAACTTGTAATAATTATAATATTTTTAGTAAAATATTTCTGAAATTACGACCACAAGGAATTTACATTTTAGTTGACCACAAAAGTTCCCCAACCTTGTCCATACCTCCCTCACCTTTATCAATTTCCATTTTCTCATAATTACATTTTGCGCCATAATAGCATCAACACACAGCCACAAAGCTCTTTAATGTTTCCAGTTAGATGCCAATTAAATTTTAATGACTTCTTTACTTATCGTCCACCACGAAAGAAAAACTGCCACAAAAATCAATATGAAGGCCATGTCAGAGTTATAATTCACAAGCGACAGACACACTTACAAACAGACAAATCTGACAATAGTTCGTTCCAATGTCCGCACAGTCAAATATAAATAATGACGGTGATGATGGCAAACTAAATTCATGCCTTCATTATAATTATCACAGGCATTATTTCCAATACATTTATGACGTCTGAGACTGAATGGCTGGCTGTGCTGGCTAGCAAGAGCTGTCTAACTGACTGAGTAACGACGAATGGCCGGCCTAAAGTCTGGGTCGTCGTCTAAGCTATAGAAAATTATGAAGAAGAAGAGGAAGAAAAGAAAACCAACCAACGTCCACCCCCAAAAACACAACCTCAACACTTTAGTGGAAGAAACGAATCAAAGCAACAGCAACAACAACAACAACCAATTCGATTATCCATTACCATTCATTATAATTTATCAACATCGAGCGTTGAAATGCCCGTAATTCAACACTTTTCAAGCCATTAGTGGCCGTCCACCAAAAGCCAACACTCGCAAACATGCCATCATCATCATCCTCATCGTCGACCGTCGTCGTCATCATATTGCGGCTGATCCGCTGTTGCTGTTGTGGCATTGTGGTACTGTGGCAGCCGTTGATGTCCAAAAAATGATTGCAAACCTTTTGCCGCGGCCGTGGCCCAAGCATTTGAAACAATTGAAAAACTCTTAAATAAAAATTATGAACGGCCAAAACCAAAACGAAAAAAAACCGCACCATTGCGCTTCGGAAAAGAAGCTTGAAAATGCGATCTATCGCAAACGGCGAGGAAAAGAAATGAAAAATGCTGGTGAAACCATTTAAGTGGTGGTAAATAGTTTTGGCACGATTTGTTCTGATTCCCACGTTTCAAGTGCAAAAGCAGGCTGCTGAAGCTGTGGCTGCTGGCTGCTGCCGCCACCACATGGATCACTGGATCACTTGAATGGTTGCTGTTCGATGGTTGCTTGGGATGCCTTCTGCAATTCCATTATTGTTAGTCATTGGGTTCAGAGGATAGCAAACTCTTTGGCAGAGCTGGCAGTGGTGGTGGTGGTGGTTGTGGATCATTGTGTCTCGCTCGATTGGTGGTTTTTGTGGGGCGGCAAATCCAAGACGAAAAGCCAAGGAAAAAGATTCCGAGAGGTGATAATGATTAAAAAGAGACGACAACGAAACTTGAAATTAAAAAGTAGGTCCAATTGTTAAGATAACACAGATGCTTCAGTCGACAACACCAACCTGGAATGTGTGACCGATAAATGAGGGAGAAGAGATAACAGCAAAAAATAAATGGAAGGAAAAATAAATCAGGATGGTTTTAAAACTACAAAAGGGGGAAATAAAGAAAAAACACTAATGAAGGTCTGGGCAGGGTGCCCAGTTCCTAAAGACTCGAAGTCGTTGGAAATAATAGAAAAGGAAAATAAATGTGGTTACCGAATCAGGTTTTTGCGGAAAACCTCTACTCTGTAACTGGGGTAGCTAGTCTTTCGTAGAAAAATCATATAAGGCTGTAAGACACAGAATCCTTGTCACTACTTATTATTCTTGACTGATTATTTGTTACATTATCACGCCTTCACTGCTTGGGAGATTTTATTAGAATTCACATCATAGATGATGCTGGCTACGGGAGGAACAAAAATTGACCAATCGGCATATAACACCGTGCGACAGTACTTTTTGAAGCTGAACAAGACCATATACATGTGAAACTGGACGACGTCTATAAGAGAACTGTGTACACAGTTTTCCATTTGTTGATATTTTCTCCCTTTCATAGGACTTTTAATTTTCAAAGGATATAGATGTTGTAATAATGCGATATGGGCACCAAACCCATAAGTTTTCCATCAACTACCAGTTCAAATTCCCCACTTAAAACTAAATAAAATAAAACTTTTTTAAGGGAGATATTTTTAAGGGAGATATATACGTGAATTGTGAAGTATTTTTAACCGATATTATTCTCTTTCATTTGCTACGAAAATAAATTATTAATCCTTTGGAAATTAAACGTCACGTAAACAGGAAAAAATATCACCAAATGGAAAACTGAATACTCAGCTTTTCTACATAAGATCTCTAATTTTCTTTTCTATATGGTCTTGCTTAGCTCCAAAAAGATGTAAAATTGTCGCACGGTGTAATCACTTGCTGAGTAAAAATTGCAATGGATGAATTGGTAAAATGAAGGAGAAATTTTCAAGTTTTTGGTATTTCAAGATATTATTTTAGAAGATTATTTTTGGAACGTAAACAATCTAGCGGATTTCCATCTTAGCAGTTTATGTTCGATGAATTGTCCGGGTTGTGGATTATCAGATGAAATTTTGCAAAAAAAAAATAGTTTTTGGTGTAATATTTTTTGAAAATTCTAAAATCCTGACAATTTATCGAGCAAATTAAAAAAATATATATAAAAAAATTACTCAAGCAGTCTAACTTTCATTCTGTAGAAAATAGATATTGAGACAATTTTGCGCAAAAAATCGATTAAAAATTTAAATTTATATATACATATAATTTTTTTAAAAATATATTAAAATTTATTTTTTGAAAAAAAAAACTTTTTATTTTTTGCTACACCTGCATCTACAAATACTCTGTAAATTGTGAACAAAAAAAAAAAACTGAAAGATTTAAAAAATAATAATGAAATTTATTTTCAATAAATAGTTGTAGTTAGGTTCAAAATATTTTGAAAACTATTTTTTGCAAAAACTCCACCATTCATTTTTAGCCACATCTGTGTTCTAAATACTCAGTAAATGTCGCATAAATAAAAATTAGAAAAAAAATATTTTTTGAAAACTAAAATTACTTTTGCTTCTGTATATATTTGTGTACAAGGTAAGAAGCTCTATAATAACTGACAAAAAAAGAAAACAATTGAATTGCATTGTCCTAAACGTGACTGGACACAAATAGAAGTCAGTTTTTTCATACTTTACAAAAACGCTCAGCAGTGAATTTCGTCGGACTTCTTTTATAAAACATGATGATTTTAAATATTACTAGTTTGTTTTAAAACTTGGCGAGTAAATGTTTTTTTTACGTTTTTACAACCGATAATACAGGACATGAAACACAAGAACGATCAATGAAAGCAAATCAAAATTGTGCACTAAACTGATCTTTTTATCTATTCTTTCATATTATTGCTGTTATTGTTGTAACAAATATTTGGTCATAAGAGAGCAATTGCATCATTGCTCTATGAAACATGAATTTTAAGAAGAAATTGTCTTAAAAATAAATCAAGTAAAAGCACGTTAAGTTTGACCGGACCGAGCCCTATATATCCTCCAGCGTGGATTGTATTCCACAGGGGTGGTCGATTTTACGTAGAAGTGCAATAACATTACAAGAAAATGTTAAATTTTTTAATATAGCCCAAACAAAATATTGAAAAAAATATTATAAATAAATATACAAAAATAAATAATTTTAAACCACGCTTATAAGGCAAGACTACCAATATGTTCATACTATATCTAAATAATACTTCAAGTCAGTTCAAAAAGTAAATATAAGGCAGCAAACTTCAAAAATGTTTAACTATCCTAACTATTAAGGGATACTGGGTGCATTTTCTGTTACAGCCGTTTGGCTGGTTGTATTTCCATCCAATTTAGATTACAAAAGTAGTAATTTTGAAAATCCATTATCTCGCACGTACACAGTGAAAGATAACATAACTTAATGATTCTTCTCAAGAATCATTAATGATTCTTCTCAGAATCAAGTAAAAACCATGGATTGCACTCCACAGAGGATGTAGATTTTTGTAGAAGTGCAGTAATATTACAGGAAAATATAAATTTTTTTAATATAGCCAAACCAAAACAAATACAAATATTGAAAATATAATTTTATAAATAAATATAATATTTTAATTATTTCAAACCGCGCTTATAAACAAGGCTACCAATACGTCAATTCAAGTCAAGTCAAAAAAGAAATATTCTTATATTTATATTTTCAAAAAAGCTTAAATACCATAAATATTGGTAGATATTGGGTGCCACAACTGGTTTTATTCCCATTCTGTTTTCATTCCAAAAGTACAAAATTTGAAAATCGTTTATCTCATGCAAAATAACCTAACTTCACGATTCAACCAATTTTTGCAGTAAAAGTAAAAAGTACGAATTTGGAAAAATCGTTTTATTTTGCGTGTCTACGCAATCAGAGAAATGTATACACCGAATTCCATGATTCTAGCTGCGGCCATTTGGTTGGTACTATTTGTATCCATTTTTCCATTTTAACCCCAAAAAGTACGAATTTCGAAAAATCCGTTTATTTTCCGTGTCTACACAGTTAGAGGAATCTATACTCCAAATTTCATGACTCTAGCTGCGGTCATTAGATTTGTACTATTTTTATCCCCTTTTTTAATTTTAACCCCAAAACGAACGAATTTTGAAAAATCCGTGTATTTTACGTGTCTATGCAATCAGAGGAATGTATACACCGAATTTGATTATTCTAGGGGCAGCCGTTTGGTTGGTACCATTTTTATCCCTCTATTCCCATTTTACCCCTTAAAAATAGGAATTTGGAAAAAATACTTTTATATTATATATCTACTCAATGTACACACCGAATTTCTTGTTTCTAGCTGTTGTCGTTTAATATGTACCATTATTATCCCTTTTTTGCCCCATTTGACCCCCTACAAATAAGAATCACATCATTGTGCATGTCCTTGTGGGGCAAAATTTTTTACCTTTGGGCTGATTTTGCCCCCTTTCAATCCCAACCGATCTATGATTATAAGACGCATTTATGGAAAATTTGAACGTTCTAGCTCCTTTCGTTTAGATGCTAGCGTGCTTTCAACAGACGGACGGACGGACGGACATGGCTAGATCGTCTTAGAATTTTATGTGGATCAAGAATATATATACTTTATAAGGTCTCCGGTCGATATTTCATGGTGTTACAAACGGAATGACAAAGTTAGTATAGCCCCATCCTGGAGGTGGAGGGTATAAAAATGTACGAATTTGGAAAAATCTTATTATTTTGCGAGTGTATACACCAAATTCCATTATTCTAGCTGCGGCCATTTGCTTGGTACCATTTTTATCCCCTTTTCCCCATTTACCACTTAAAAGTAAGATTTTCAAAAATCTCTTTATGACACGTGTTTACACAATTAGAGGGATGTACACACCGCGCTGTAGTTGGTACAATTTTTATCCCTATTTTCCCATTGTATCCCTTGAAAGTACTAATTTGGCAAAAGATACTCAGAATTGCATGTTTCTAGCTGCGGTCATTTGGTTGGTGCTATTTTCAACGTTTCCAATAAAACCAGAAATTTGAAAAAATAATCTGTACTTTTTTATAGCCGATTCTAGTTTAAAATTTTAAATGACCCACACTATACTAACAAAAAATATATTCATAGTAGTGCTTTAAAGAAAAATGAAGGGTATCTATGATTCGTCGCAGCCAAGCAATGACGCCATATAAATTCATTGATTTAGAAACAAAAGACTTAAGACACGAACATTGTCAATGTATTTGATACTTATGACCTATACACCGCACTGCCGCATTCTTTAAATCACATTTATTTTGCGGCTATAAAAACAACAAATTTCAAATTAGTTTAGAGTTTATGCTGCACACCTCTGCGGGGACCCCCTCCCTCCAGCGACTTTTGTTCATGTCGTACCATTTAAAAGTGCTGTCATCAGCTGACCATTCAAATGTCACAAATTGTTTTTTCGTTGGGGTTTCGAACATTATTACAATTGCCTTGAAGCGACATGAAATAAATGCGACAGTTTAATTTGCCAAAGCCAAAGCCTTTTAAACGTTTTTTCTTGTGTTCCTTCTCTTCTTATTATTGGTGGTTGCCATCAGTTTGCAGTTTTGCTGTGGTGCTGCTTGAAATACAAATTTAACTTTGTCGTCGCTGCCATGGAAAATGTTAGATAAAACACCTTCTTCTTGGCTTCAATGTTCGATTTTCGTTAGCTGGAGGAGGAGGAGGGAAAACTTTTTGGAAGAAGGTTTCTTTTCGTCTTTTGCCGTTTTCTAGATATTTTATTAAAGATAACACTATTGGCTTCATATTGGTTGACAATCCACCTAAATATTTGGCTTCTTTTCGGCTTTTTTTTGTGGAGTTGAGCTCTTCTTTGTTCGCTGTTTGGTGTTTACCGCCAACATCATGTATTTTGCTGCAACTGCTGCTATTTGCCAAAATGAAAAACCAAACACCGAAAACCTATTGTATTTTTATTAGACAAAATTCAAATTGTTCAACTTGTGCAATGGCGTAAGTAAACGTTTTTCACGTTGATATTTATCAATTGCGTTTTTTTTTCTTCGTGTGCTGATGGTAGTTGTTGTTGCTGCTGCATATGTTGTTGGTGGTTGGTGTTGTCTTCTACGGTTTTATTAAAATTGGGGTCTTTAAAGATGACAATTGTTTGATAAATTTGGACAAGTAATAAATTTTGAAATTCTTGCAAATAAATTCCAAACATTTTTTGTCCATTGCTGACAGTGGGCAACAAGCTGCCACTGCAGTAGTGGCTACGGTTACCAATTATAAGGAAAATTAGGTTTTCTTTACATGAGATCGTTAGAGTCCAGTTTGCTACGGAATAAATTAAATTTAATTTGACATGATACTCCCCCCTATCGGCATTTATTCTTCTTTGTGGTTTAAGGATACCGTAAGATACGATTATCTCAGCCCAATTGTTTTTAAACCTTTTGTTAATAAACTACTACTATCATTCCGAAAAATTTCACTGCAAAAATCGTAACAAAATAGAAGCCATCATTTCTCCACTTCCAAACTCACACAGTCACTAAAAAAGACATCTAAGAACACTACATTAAAGTCTCAAAAAATAATTAATGTAATCAGTTCGAAAATCAAAATAAAGAATATAATGATTTGAACTGGGATATTGTCCTGGCTCAAGACCATTTTGCATCTATATTTAATCATATGCAAATTTATAGTGACATTTATTACTTGGCTGCAGACTACCACGATCATAATTTCGACCATGTCAAAAGTCTTTTCATGTGGCTTCGCAGCGACTTTTCAACATCAAACCCGGCCTCTATAAGGAGATGATTCTCACAAACGAACGAAAAGCACAAATCACTTGCCGAATTTGCGTTAAAAAAAATCGCACCAAGTAATAAAGTACACATGCCATCTCACAAGCATCTCATTGAGTTTAATATGTATGTAAGTATGTGTATATGCAGGTATAGTTACCAGCAATACTTGTTCCGTGCCAACGCTCATTTGTTTTAGATTTTTCTTTTGTATTTTTCAAATCAAATATTGATTACAGACAAAAAAACAAACTAAAATAAAGGAAAATAAAATTTTAAAAACTTTAAATTATATAACCACGCTATATAAATTCACTAGGGAATATTTTAAAAGTAATTGAAATTGACTTAAAGACAAGGTATGTTACATTTAAATCGGTCTAGGACTTCAGGAGTTACAGGCGATTGAATGAACACACTTGTTTTAAACAATTTTATTTTTTCACTGTTAAATTGGTCATAATTCGAGAAAAAATTATAATTTTTTCCAAAATTACTATTACGTCTACAACATTTTTATGAGTAAAATACATATACAAACTTTCAAAACAATCGTCGCTATCGAGGTCAAAAATCGTACCACGTCAAGCGGTACGATTCATATTCAAAAACATTTTAATTATTTTTTAATGCTCTTATTTTTATTTTAAGTAAAAAACAACTAAAAAGTTCAGCCTGGTCGAACTTAATATACCCAACACCATGGATTGCATTTTGTAGAGGCTGTGGAATTTCGTAGAAGTGCAGTAATATTACAGGAAAATGTCTATTTAAATTAATATAGCCAAACCAAAACAAGCAATATTGTTGCAAAAATAATTTTATAAAAAAATATAAAATAATATCTCAAGTCAGTTTAAAAAATAAATATTCTTTATTGGTAGATAGTTGTATTTGCATCCTATTTTAATTCCAAAAGTAAACATTTTAGAAGTCCATTATCTCTCAAGTACACAGTGCAAGATAACCTAACTTCATGATTCGACCTAAAAGTACGAATTTAAAAAAATCTTTTTATTTTACGTGTCTAAGCAGTTAGAGGAATTAACACTCCGAATTTCATGACTCTAGCTTCGGTAATTTGGTTGGTACAATTTTTATCCCTTTTTCCATTTTACCCCTCTAAAAGTACGAATTTAGAAAAATCCCTTTATTTTACGTGTCTACGTAATCAGAGGAATGTATACACCGAATTTCATTATTTTAGGTGCAGCCATTTGGTTGGTACCATTTTTATCACTCTGTTCCCATTGTATCCCTTGAAAGTAAAAATGGAAAAACCTTCTTATTTTTCGTGTCTACGCGGTCAGAGGCATGTATACTCTGAACTTCATGACTCTAACTACGGCCATTTGGTTGGTATTAGTTTTATCCCCTTTTTCCATTTGAACCCCAAAAAGTACGAATTTCGAAAATTCCATTTATTTTACTTGTCTACGCAATCAGAGGAATGTACACAGAGTTTCATTATTCTAGGCGCAGCCGTTTGATTGGTACCATTTATCGCTCTATTCCCATTTTACCCCTTAAAAGTACGAATTTGGAAAAAATACTTTTATATTATGATTTATCTACTGAATTAGACGAATGTACACACCGAATTTCGTGTTTCTAGCTGTTGTCGTTTAATATGTACCATTTTTATCCCTTTTTTGCCTCATTTCAACCCCTGCAAATAAAAATCACTTTATGGTGCACGTTTTTGTTATCGGGGGAATGGGCACACCCAATATCAAGTAAGGACAAGCAGACATATTGAAACACTAAAAATTTAGGGATTATTATGGGTATTTTTAGTCCTTGTGAGGGAAAAATTTTTCCTTTTGGGCCGATTTCGCCCCCAACCGATCTACGACTATAAGAAGCGTTTATAGAAAATTTGAACATTCTAGCTCCTTTCGTTTAGATGCTAGAGTGCGTTTAACAGACTGGCATGACTAGATCGTCTTAGAATTTTATGGCGATCAGGAATATATGTGTCAGTTAGAATGATAGTGGTCTAAGTCACACTTTATCCGTTCTAAGATATGCAATGGTTTATGTTCGAGTCAATTGAAAAATTTGTTTTCTTTGAATATCCTGCTACTATATCGAACTTTTATAAAAAAACCACAACGTTGGTACCTCTAAGGGGACCACTACTTTCAGAGGGTCCACTGACTTAGAATACTTCCTATCTTCTCAAAATTAAAAAAAAAATATTTTTTTCGCAAAAGTAATATTTCCTTACCAAAAATTAAAGAAAACAAAATCATTTTATTTAAAAAAATTTTTGAGAAAAAATATATAAATATTTATTCGTCAGAAACTTTATATTATAATTATTTTTACTTTTCAAATAATTTCATTTCATATGTTATTCAAATTATCTGAATAATCTAAAATGGACATTAGAATAAAAAAATCTTTGTTTGCATTGCCACACATCAATATTAGTGGATATAGTGTGGCTTAGACCACTTTCAAACTAACACTAAAGACAGTTTTGGTGTCCATAAAATGAGAAATGCCATTGGTAAATTTTTTATAAATGTCAAAAATAAAAGTTCTTAAATTATAGATCTAATCAAACTTAAGAGAAAAATTGGGTTATCTCATTTTTTTGGATTTTGGACCACTATCATTCTAACTGGCATATATTTACTTTATTGGGTCTCAGGTCGATATTTCAAGGTCTTACAAATGTTAGGATACCCCCATGGAGGGTATAAAAATGAATATTATTAGTCAAAGTAATCGTTAGTTCATATTTAAAATATTAAATGCACACCCTACACTTACAGATGTTCAAAAACATTTTAATTATTTTTTAATGGTTTTATTTTTATTGCAAGGAAAAATAAAATATACGATTTGGATATCACAAAACCAGCAACAAGTTCTTGGTGTTATTCTCAAAAATATTTTCCCTTTGGAATAGAGTCTATCAATTTCCTATCTCACTATCCAACTGACATTTGTGGTGGCATTAATTTTCCATTCCCATCAATTTTCTCTAGAGAAGTCAACACATGACTCAGCCTGACACATCAGGCTATCCTTAGAAAACCTGAAGCTACACACCTCCCTTCCATTGTTTTCCCACTCATTCTCCTTCCCGGAAACTCCCCTCCCCTCCCCTTCCCTTCCCTATTTTAATTATATTAACATATTATTTGCTTAACACTAAATAAATTTAACTATCGATTCAGCGCAATTTATAGAGTTGTTACAATGGTTAAGTGCGATAGGTACCAGCATGGGATGGGATAGGAATGGAGATGGCCTCTGGACGAAGGTAAGCACCTTATAACAAATTCCTTTATAAACAGTGTAATACATTTCACTGGACCTTCCTGGTTACGGCCACAACGAAAAATACAAAAAGATGCGAATATTTTGATAAAATTGCCAATCGGCTGAAGTGGCCAAAAACCAAAGAAAACCAACAACAACGCCTTCTTTAGGCTTTTGGTGGACGGCGCAGCACAGAGCCGCACAGCATCGAGAATGAAAATATTCCTGAAAGGATTTTCTAGACTATCTTGATAACAAACACCAAAAGAGCCAGCTAGCCAGGAACGAACGGAGGAGAGAAACTGCAAACGAAAATGCTTGAAACTACTTGAATTTTTGCATGAGCTAATAAAGTTGGCAAAATATTGGTGGTATTGGAATTTAACTATCTTTTGGGGTAACAGCCAAACCAAACAGCAACAAGACATAACAACACAACACCGAAATCAGTTAGAATGCTTCTTATTTTTCCCGGGAATATACACCAACGCCACAGCAGCCCGTAAGGATGGACGGACATGAAGCTCCAAGGCTTGACTGTGCAACTGGCCACAGAGGCTTATTTTGATGATAGCCTTAATTGTTTTTTATGTTAATTTAGCTGTTGCACACGATTATGGCTGCGCTTTTCTTGGCTGGCTTTGATACGATGGCCATGTAAACACACCATGGCTGGCATACTGCAGATCTATCGGTATTTGTTGTCTAAAGTGGCCCCGGCACAGGCAGCCAGGAGCTGGCAAAGCATACTGGTGATGGTGGTGGTGTCGGTGGCAAAGGTGTAGTAGATATTTTTTGGGTCCTCTTCTCATCTGAGAGGCGGCTTTTGTCGTGTTCGATATGAATCTTTTTGAAGAAAATTGGTTCGCACTTTGGCAACTTTAAAAGTTTTAAAATAAGTTTAGGACAGCGAGAAAATTATGAACCCGGCTGAAGGTAATCAGAGGGAGATTTATATATACAGAGAGAGAGAGAAGGAGAGAAACAAAAGACTTAAGACACAAACTTGATTGAGACGTTTGGTAGCAAATGCAGTCACTGTAACTGGCAAGGATAGAATTTGTTGAAAACGTTAATTTCCCGGGAAAGCGAGAAATATATTTAAATTTCCCGGAAATATGTATATTAAGATGGGTCGGCCAAATAAATTGCCGCGGTCACCTCTCAGAAATGAAGATTGGATTGTTTGCATTTTAGTCCAGTTTTTTTCTGAATGAATAGACCCTTGGAAGCACTTTAAATGTAAATTTTTATTCTTGTCTTAGAATAACTCCTTCATCCTATTATTGAACATTTAGATTGTTTTTTTGGGTTTTTTTTCAAAGTGACAGCTAAAACCCTCTTGGCAACATTTTGTAAGAGATGTTCTGAAAATTAAATAGAAGGAATTATTGATTCCTTTCGAATGATGCTGACTGAATTTTTGTGATACAGTATTTTAATACACTATTTGGTTATCAGAACCAAATTTTCAAACTCTTTTTATAAAAATGAGCGCTGCGGCGTTAATTTTCTGCCGAAGTTTATTATTCGAATAATTCGAAAGGTATTGACGCCAGTTTTTTTGAAATACTCCACCAAATAAAGAGTGATTTTTTTGAGGTTAGGATTTTCATGCATTAGTATTTGACAGATCACGTGGGATTTCAGACATGGTGTCAAAGAGAAAGATGCTCAGTATGCTTTGACATTTCATCATGAATCGTCTTACAAACGAACAACGCTTGCAAATTATTGAATTTTATTATCAAAATGCGTGCTCTGTTAAGAAAGTTCATTGCGCGCTTCCATTTTATGGTCAGTTTAATCGACCCACTGAAGCGGCTATTCGGGCTATTGTGACTAAATTTCGCACCAAATTTACATTGTTGGACATTAAACCACCAACACGCTTACGTAGAGTGCGAACTGAAGAAAATATCGCAGCTGTATCGGCCAGTGTTAATGATGACCACCAATTTTCGATTCGTCGCCGTTCGCACCAATTGGGTCTCTGTTACTCAAAAACGTGGAAATGCCAAAATTGGACTAAGCGGATGGACCACCTAAGACGCAGCCGCGGTCAACATTTAAATGAAATTATCTTCAAAAAGTAAATGTCATGGACCAATCTAACGTTTCAAATAAAGAACCGATGAGATTTTGCAAATTTTATGCGTTTTTTTTTTAAAAAAAGTTATCAAGCTCTTAAAAAATCACCCTGTATGAAAAAGTTTTCAGTTGTCATTGTGAAAAAAATACTATAAAAGTCCAAAAATTCGATAGATAAGTTACGTTAAGACAAGAATCAAAATGTATATTTAAAATGCTATTAATTCGTATTTTTTTTAAATGCAACCCAAATAATCGGGAAAAACATAATTTTTATGGACATTGGCCTACTTCTAGAGAAAAAATAATTTAAACAAACTTAAACATAGTTGATTATATTACAAAACATGTATTATAGCCCTTATAGGGTTTCTATGGATAACAATTCTAAGACGATCTAGCCATGTCTGTTAAAATCATGCAAGCAAGCAAACGAAAGGAAGACGTCTAATAGTTGTTGATCGGTTGGGATTAAAAATGGGCGAAATCGGTTCAGAGGAAAAATAAAACGTTAAAAAATGTCTGCTAATATTTACTTGATATTTCGTAACCGCATTCCCCTTTTAGAACAAAGTGCACCAAAAAGCGATTTTTATTTGTAGGGGTCAAATGGGGCAAAAAGGGTAAACGGCGGCAACTAGAAACACAAAATTCGGAAAAAGGGATAAAATTGGCACCGACTGCATGGCTGTAGTTAGAATAACGAAATTTGACTGAGTAAGAACACCGTCAAATCTCGGCGGCGTGGTTGAAGTCGCTATAATATTTCCCTAAGGCTTGGAAAATAGCCAAAGTTATTCCTATCCAAAAGCCAGGAAACCAATATGACAATCCGAACAGTTATCGTCCAATTAGCCTATTAAGTAGTATAAGTAAGTTATTCGAAAAAATTGTAAAAATTAAAATTGATAATCATTTAAATAATAATAACATAATCCCGTTCGAACAATTCGGATTTAGAAGATATCACAGCACAACACATCAAGTTAAAAGAATATGCAGCCATGTAAAGTCAAATTTTTAAAACGGATTCTCAACAGCTCTAGTACTACTTGATGTAGCTAAAGCTTTTGACACCATTTGGCATAATGCATTAATATACAAAACGATAAAGTATAATTTTCCACATTTCTTAATAAAAATCATTAAAAGCTACTTAGAGGACAGACACTTTCGTGTTCTTGTTGACAACGAATTATCGGACTCAAATGAAATTCCTGCTGGAGTCCCACAAGGTACGGTTTTAGGACCGATATTATTCAATTTATATATGTCTGACTTCCCCTCGTTATCGCCATGTAAATATGCTGCATATGCAGACGATGTTGGCATCTTTTTTTCTCATAAACTTGGTCATGATATAGTGAGCAATTTACAATGTGCATTAAATAAGTTGGTTCAATACTATGATAAATGGAAGATGAAATTGAACTATGAAAAAACTCAATCTATTTTTTTCAGCAGAAAAAGAAAGAATTGTTTCCTCCCACCTTCCAAATTAACTATAAATGGTGTCGATATAGATTGGTCTGAAAATGTTAAATATCTTGATATATTCCTAGATAAAAAACCCACCTTTCAATGTCATATTACTAATATTCAAAGAAAAGTCAACATGTATATAAAAATTCTCTATCCTTTAATTAACAGAAAGTCGTCCTTGAGCAACTTTAATAAAATAATTATCCTTAAAGTTATATTTCAATCATTAATTTTGTATGGTTGTCCAGTCTGGGAAAAGTGCGCTATTTCACACTTAAAAAAATTACAAATATGTCAAAAAAAGTTTTAAAAAATATGCTAAATCTTTCTCGCCACTTCCCTACAGATATGTTACATGAATTGTCCAATACAACTAAATTATTTTATTTTATTTTATTATTAAATAAAAATTATTGATAGAATAGCAAAGACCAGCAACAAATTTAAGACTTCATGTGAAATGTCGGATTATGCTTTGATATCTTCGATCCAAGGTACATAAATCTCTCTCAAAAATAAATTAAGCTCTAAGCAAAGGTTTTTTAGACAATTTTCCTTTGAAATATTAACTAATAAAAATGTAAATAATTCGTATATATACAAAATATATTGTTCTAGATAAAAGGCCAAGCCGTATTACTTAAGCGCAATCAATCATGTTAAGCTGTAAATATTTAAATATTCATTTAATAAAAATAATAATAAAAAAAGAAGTCGCTATGAGTCGATGAAATCTGCGGCGGCGCGGCTAGTACAGATACATGCGGTGGCTTGTCGGCTTAAAATCTGTCGGCTAGTATTTCTGGAAGTTATGACCAACAGTGGTGAAATTACGATTTTTTCAAAAAATGTGTTCATTCACTCGCAGGTAACTCCTGAAATACTTGACCGATTTAAACTCGTTTGGAACGAAATTTTACTTACGCCACATTAGATTCTTAAAAGTTTTTACAATTTTATCTTGATTTTCCAAATGACTACTTTAATAATTTATTTGAAATTTTAAAGTTGTGTTCTTAGATGTCTTTTTTAACGACCATGTTAGTTAGTTTTTTTTTCAAAATCAACAAAAATTTCTGTGAAAATCATCAGCATGATTTTGATTTCTTCATTCGTTTATTTTATTAACACAAGTTATAAAAACAATAAAAAAACTAAAATGTCTCCGGGGAATTTATTTTTATGGTTTTGAAGTTGCAAAAATATCGAAAAAAAAATATTTTTTATCAATCAACTACATTTTATTAGGTTTTATTACCTTCTGTTAATAAACTAATGAAGAAATAATCATTTCTATGATATTTCACTGAAATTTTGGTTGACTTTGCAAAATTATTTTTGAAAAAATATTCGTAAAAAATATAGCTCATCATTTCACCACTTTCAAACTCACACAGTCGCCAAAAAAAGACACCTCAGAACGCTACTTTAAAAGTTCAACAAAGTCGATTAATGTAATTATTTCGAAAATAAAAATGAAATTGTAAAAACTTTTAAATATCTAACGCGTCGATAAAATACCACTTCAATGCTTTAAAAGTAATTGTAATTACCTTCTAAACAAGGTATAGTACATTCAAATCAGTTAAGTATTTCAGGAGTTACATGCGATTGAATCAATACACCTCTTTGAAAAAATCATAATTTCGCCACTTTTAAATTGGTCTTAACTCGTGAAACATTTTTTTTCTAATTTTTGTTCAAAAATACTTATAAAATATAATTATGAGAAGAATACATACACAAACTTTCGTAACAATCTAAGATGTCGAGGTAACAATCGTACCGCTTTATATGGAATGACTCATATGTAGCAGAGTGAAAATTTCAAACAGTTTGTTCATATCATATTAAATCATCAATCCAACCATATTTTTTTCTCAGAAATTGCACTGTGTGGCCAGTGGCCCAAATGTAAAATCAGTGCCAATATTTCGACAAGAAAAATTAACACAAACATTTATATCTTAAAATATGAAAATTTGAACTGGGATATTGTCCTGGCTCAAGACCATTTTGCATCTATATTTAATACAATGCAAACTTATTTACAAATGGCATGGTGACATTTATTACTTGGCTGCAGACTATCACTATCGTGATTTGCAACCTGTCAAAGGTTTCCTCAGGTGGCTTCACAGCAACTTTTTAACAACATGCCCGGCCTCTTTAAGTAAATGCTTATTTAAATTAATTTTAAATAAAAATTTTCATTTGGAAGCTAGAAAGAAACAAAACAATTTCTGTCGTGGATTTCCATTGCCTATCAATCAATATAATAATTTTAATATATGTATTCAATTATAAGTATGATAGCTTTTATTCCTTAAAATAATGGTAACAGATATCTGATTTGAATTAACTTATTCATTAATATGTATAACACCTGTGATAGATCACTTACGGGTGCAGAACTATTATTCTATTAGAATATTTCAATATTTCCTGCACAAATTTGCCGGGATTCGCGAATTAGAAATTAACTGATTTCCCTGGATATCCCGAAGAAAAATTCTTCGGGCAAGGATATACTTTTTATGGAGTTTATTCTTTCTAATTTAGTTATTACAATTACAGTTCCAATTAGGAGCCACAAAGAATCATACCATGAGTTTCCAATAATTAAACAAATATATTATTAGCTCCATAGTGGACTCAGAGAACAATTAATTAATTAAATACAAACAGTAAACAGAAGGACTCCTAACATGAATAAAGCGGAAATTTGGGTAAAATTATACAATTTAAAAAATTATGGACCCTCTCGAGGTTGATGGAAGCTGCATGATAATATAATAATAGACAAAACTTCTTCATGTAGATAGACAAAATAAATGCTATATTCTATGATTACTCCACAAGCATCTCCCTGGCAAAATCAAAATTTTATTTGCAAAGATTAATTTACAATAGCATCCCAAGGCCTGCCTTCAACATTTCATGATTTTCAGCAGCAGCTGGAATTTGGTAGCTAATTTTTACCACCGTTATACTAATTACGACCAAGTACTCAGTTCATTCCTAAGGGCATTTCTGGCTAAGAAGAAACCGTTGGCCAAGAATTCCAGTTACCGCCACAACTTTTCCTCAATTTCACACTCTTTTTGGGGAGGGGTTGAATTCCGGCTTTATTGCCCCGGCCAAGATATATGGCTGGCTTTATGCTCATAACGATTCGCCAGTTATTAACAAGTATTACATTTTATTGGCCAAAACATATCAATTAACATACCGGTAGTTGTGCAGTCATATAGCATGTTTTTATATCATCGTTTGTTTCGTGTGGCTGCCACCAACCAACAAGCAACTTGCTGAGCCCGAAAGTAATCTGCTTCTTGTTAATAACGCCACAGCCGCAGCCACAGCTAGAGCCACAGCCACATCTTGTTGTATCTTTATGTATATCAGCGATATTGACCATTTCATCTTTTTTTACAACTAACAAGTGTAATTGCTTGCAACATAATGACAGTAAATGGAAATGTTTTTTTGTTGCTCCTCCGGTATGGCCTTAACTACCTCGGCTTGGCTATGGCTATGACTGTGTGTTTGTGGCAATGTAATGTCGCTGGTATGCTAAAATCTGAAATGGACATAAATGTACATTTGTTGCACTGCTGATGGCCTATACCCAATTTTTTCCTATTCTGTCAGTTGCAAGACGGACGGGCGGACGGACGATCGCTGTGATGCTGAGCCGAGCTGTGCTGCGCCGAAAGATGTCGTTTGCCAAAAGAAAACATTAAAACATACCGTAAATAGTTTATCGTGTAATTGACATGAAATTAAGTCAAAATAAATAATGTTTAATGGTTTGAAAAATAAAGAGAAATAAATATTTGACTAAAGGCCTGGCATAGATGGAGATACAAAGCGTTCAGACAAACGGCCACATGGACGGACAAAATTAAATGGCCGTAGAATTGATTTAAATATGGGAACATTGAATACAATGTCTGCGGCATTTTGGGCTTCGTTTTGTTTTTCTTTCCCTGGTTGCAATTGTAAGCAATTAATTTAATTGAACTGAAACATCAGAAAAATCAGAGAGTGGAAAACAAGGAATTTCTACGGTGATGATCAGAGTCTGACATTAACTAGTGAACATTGTTTAATTTTAAACTAAACATGGGTTTGATATAAGATAAGACTGGAAATAAGCCTTTCACCACCTTTTCCAAATTTAAATAAACACAAATTAAGGCATCAATCAATATAATTCCAACTATACGACCTATACAAAGCTTGATGCAGAATTTATCTATGATTTGAATTTTTCGACATTTGTGAGATAAATTGTTGTTGTGGAAAAATCGTGGTATGTGATAGTCTTATGGGAAAATTAACTTTTCCATTCAGGTATTTTTATTAGACCTCTCATTTTTCAAATATTGCTGGAATTATAAAAACTTGTATTGTAGTTTTAATGAAAATTTCAATAACTAAGTCAAATACTGACTAACTAAAAAATCGCTAAGCGCAATACTTACAAAATAATATGTAAACCTTAGTCAAATTTGAAAAATGGCGAAAAAAGTGTTTCCTGGACATTTATCTATAAACAAACTTCTTAAATAAACAATTTATCGTTCAATTGCTCAAGATTTTTCCTGTTCAAATTAGGAAAAATACCTAAAATCAGTTGATAGTCAGCTTGATACAGGCTTATAAGCATAAAAAGGTACGAAAACCCGATTACTGTTACCCCAAAGTCAAGATTTTGGGGTGTTTAGGAAATTTCACATACAAATTCTTGTTTTACTCGTTAACACCTGCCATAAAATGGTTGCACTTCCCATGCATCATCATTCTTCAATAAAAAATTCCAAGAATGACAAATTTTCAATAATTTTTTTTTATAAAATTAGCAAATGAACTCATTAAAAAATGGCGTTAAGTTCGGCCGGGCTGAACTTTATATATCCTCCGCCATGGCTTGCATTCCACAGAGGCTGTCGATTTTCCTAGAAGTGCAGTAACATTTCAGTAAAATTTAATATTTTAAATATAGCCAAACCAAACAAATAAAAATATTTAAAAAAAAATAATTTTCTAAATAAATATAATATTTTTATTATTTCATACCACCCTCTTATGTCAAGGCTACCAATACGTTTATACTATATATATATAGTAAATATAAGATAGCAATCTTCAAAAAAGCTTAAATACCATAAATATTGGTAGATAGTGGGTGCTACAGTTGGTTGTAAAGGGTGATTTTTTAAGAGCTTGATAACTTTTTTAAAAAAAAAAACGCATAAAATTTGCAAAATCTCATCGGTTCTTTATTTGAAACGTTAGATTGGTCCATGACATTTACTTTTTGAAGATAATTTCATTTAAATGTTGACCGCGGCTGCGTCTTAGGTGGTCCATTCGGAAAGTCCAATTTTGGGCAACTTTTTCGAGCATTTCGGCCGGAATAGCCCGAATTTCTTCGGAAATGTTGTCTTCCAAAGCTGGAATAGTTGCTGGCTTATTTCTGTAGACTTTAGACTTGACGTAGCCCCACAAAAAATAGTCTAAAGGCGTCAAATCGGATGATCTTGGTGGCCAACTTACCGGTCCATTTCTTGAGATGAATTGTTCTCCGAAGTTTTCCCTCAAAATGGCCATAGAATCGCGAGCTGTGTGGCATGTAGCGCCATCTTGTTGAAACCACATGTCAACCAAGTTCAGTTCTTCCATTTTGGGCAAAAAAAAGTTGGATATCATCTCACGGTAGCGCTCACCATTCACAGTTACGTTACGATTCGCATCATCTTTGAAGAAGTACGGTCCAATGATGCCACCAGTCCATAAACCGCACCAAACTGTGACTTTTTCTGGATGCATTGGTAGCTCTTGCAATGCTTCTGGCTGATATTCACTCCAAAATCGACAATTCTGCCTATTTACGTACCCATTGAGCCAAAAATGAGCTTCGTGGCTGAACACAATTTCTTTCTTTCTGAACTTTCTTAACAGAGCACGCATTTTGATAATAAAATTCAATGATTTGCAAGCGTTGCTCGTTAGTAAGTCTATTCATGATGAAATGTCAAAGCATACTGAGCATCTTTCTCTTTGACACCATGTCTGAAATCCCACGTGATCTGTCAAATACTAATGCATGAAAATCCTAACCTCAAAAAAATCACTCTTTATTTCCATCCTATTTTAATTTCAAAGGTACAAATTTTGAAAATCCATTATCTCTCACGTACACAGGGTAAGATAACATAACTTCATGAGTCAATCTACTTTCGCCGTAAAAGTAAAAAAGTACGAATTTAGAAAAATCTTTTTATTTTGTGTGTCTATGCAGTCAGAGGAATGTATGCACCAAATTTCATGATTCTAGCTGCGGTCATTTGGTTGGTACCATTTTTATCTCTTTTTCCATTTTACCCCTTAAGAGTACGACTTTCTAAAAGCACTTTATTTTACTTGTCTACGAAATTAGAGGTATATACACACCGAATTTCATCATTATAGCAGTAACCGTTTAGTTGGTACCATTTTTATCACATTTTTTCCATTTGTCTACGCAATTTCATAATTCTAGTAAGTCGTTTAGTTGGTACTAAATTTATCCGCCTGTACTCATTGTATCCCTTGAAAGTACGAATTTGGAAGAAACGTTTTATTTGACGTGTCTACGCAGTCAGAGGATAGTATATTCCGAATTTCATGAATCCAGCTGCGGTCATTTGGTTGGTACTATTTTTGTCCCTTTTTCCCATTTTAACCCCAAAAAGTACGAATTTGTAAAAATCCCTTTATTTTACGTGTCTACGCAATCAGAGGAATATATACATCGAATTTCATTATTCTAGGTGCAGCCGTTTGGTTGGTACCATTTTTATCCCTCTATCCCCATTTTATCCCTTAAAAGTACGAATTTGGAAAAACACTTTTATATTATGTGTCTACTCAATTAGAGAAATTTACACATAAAATTTTGAGTTTCTAGTTGTTGCCGTTTAAAAGGTACCATTTTTATTCCTACAAATAAAATCGCTTTATGGTGCACGTTTTTGTTATCGGGGGAATGCGCATATCCAATATCAAGTAAGTACACGCAGACATATTGAAAAAATGTGCTTAAATACTCGAAAATATTAGGGATTATTATGGGTATTTTCAGTCCTTGTGAGGGAAAAATATTTCCCTTTGGGCCGATTTCGTCCAGTATCAATCCCAACCGATCTACGGCTATACGACGCATTTATGGACATATTTGGACGTCCTAGCTACTTTCGTTTACATGCTTTCAACAGACGGACGGACGGACATGACTAGATCGTCTTAGAATTTTATGACGAGAATATATATACTTTATAGGGTCTCAGGTTCATATTTCAAGGTGTTACAAACGAATTGACAAAGTGAATATACCCCCATCCTGGAGGTGGAGGGTATACAAATATATTCATGTCCTAGAATGACTCATATTTCGTGTAAACATTTTGTATGAGGTATTATGAAAAATATCAATATACAAATGATGTTACTGACTCTATTTTGTGGAAATAGTTTAATACCGAAGATGATTTTTCATAGCCAAAATTTTCAATTTCTTTTAAAAATTTGAGCACTGCGGCGTCATCATTTAAGCACGGTATTAAATGTAGCTACCTTTGCAATATACTTCCACTATTAGTGTCAAATTAAAGTGGATAATATCTATTAAAAATACTTCAAATATCGTGGTTCTATTTGTATTAATTCAGCATTAACATATATATCAAGTTGAACGCTTAGTTTTTCTAGTTTAATCATATCTTGCTTTTAAAAGATAAATTTGTAAATGGCTGTTAATACTAAACTAGTACAGATAGAAGCTTGAAATTTAAATTATTTTTGGCACAAATTATCTTTTTTTATTTGGTGAATATTTATATTTAAAATGCTTTCAATGGTCTATTAACTCAGAAAAAAATTGAACAAAAATGCAAAGTTAAAAGATTAAAAAACATGATTTTTAGGGGAGTTTTTTTGCAGCGTTTAGCAAACAGACAGCTTGATCTTGGAACTAAATAATTTACAAACCATTATTAAACAATCAAAACTTTATATACGTGGCGTGAATGGAGATTATTTTTAGTTGTGTGGACCACAACCCAGCTTAATGTTTATTAATTATTACGCCGTACGACAATTTAAAAAAGTCGTTATATTTCATCCGGATGATATACGTATGAGACTATAGGCAAAATGGAGTTACTTGGCCGTTTTAGTTTTTCATTTCCTCATCCTGTTGCCCCTTCTAGTCCTGTGAAAATTCCAAAGGATACTATTTTTCAAAAAAATATTTTATATACTTGTTCGCACCGTATGCTAACGGTATTAGTGTCAAATTAAAGAGGAGAATATCTATTAAAAATACTTCAAATATCGTGGTTCTATGTGTATTAGTTCAGCATTAACATATATATCAAGTTGAACGCTTAGTTTCTCTAGTTTATTCATATCTTGCTTTTAAAAGACAAATTTTTAAATGGCTATTAATACTAAACTAATACAGATAGAAGCTTGAAATTTAAATTATTTTTGGCATAAATTATCTTCTTTGGTTTGGCATTTATGCTGGTGTCTTAGATTTCGAATAAGTATTAAAAATAATTGTTGACAAATTGTATCCTTTGGAAATTTGTAGTTCTTTTAAGGGGCAACAGAAAATGAAAAACTGAAAACACTCCAATTTACTCCATTTCACCTATAGTTTCTGATGTATATCATTTGGTTCAAGTGTTATATTAAATTAAATATTGTACTTAATAAATATATATTTACTGATAGATTTTAGCCACTTTCTGACTTCAGTATATCTCTTTCTGTTCGAAGCACATAGGTCTCTGTTTCATATAACAAACATTGATGTCTCCTCCTTCCCCTGTGTCCACTAGCGGTAGGACTATCTATACAACAATCACTCTTCTTCCGAATATTTGCAGTTTTAATTCCTGGAACATAATCGCCATCCTCTGGCGACTGAGTATTCTTTATTATTGGTATAACCCCTATAATTCGTAGCATTTCCATTCCCAGAAGGTACCACTCGCCAACAGAAAGCAACACTTTGTTATTATCACTTTTATGCCTAAAGTGAATTGGGTGAAAGAGTAACGGCTTTATTACCGAAATGTAATCACCTCAATAGAGCTTCCTTATAATGATTATGGTGGTCAAATGGTGGTGGTTCGGTTGGTTGGCTGAGTCTAATGCTTGCTGGCCATGTCCATGGCCCGACACTTCACAAGTGTTTGGAAATTTGTTTCTTTCGTAAGTTTCTGTTGTTGTTGATTTGGCCAAATGACCGGATGGCCAAAGAGATGGTTGCTGAGTAAACGACTGGTGTCCAAGTCTGTCTGTCCGACCGGCAGTTGCCGTTTTTTTTGGTTGGGTGAGTGTTACAAATGTCTATGATGGTTTTATATATGTTTCAGGCGAAAGTCAATTTATCTTAAGTGTCTCACGTTCTGATTTTAATTTTGCAGTTTAGTTGCAGTTGGTGTTGTTCTCGTTGTGGCTGGGGCTGTTGCTGTTGCTGTTCTTCGATGATGTTTCCTCGCCCGGTTGTTTGCTGCAGTTCCAGGCCGTGTTCAGCAATCAGTCTATCTTATATTTGGTGGAAATTGTGAGGGTAAGTAGCAATTGCTACCTTTCTAATGCTTTATTTTTATTACAATTCGCAGTAGCTCAGCTCTCTAATGGTTTGTTTGCTCTGAGTGTGTGCATGTGTGTGTTTGGCTAAAAGGAATCTTGGCCATTTGCCGGTGTGCTTTTTGCCCCCCGTTTAAATTGCTAATACTTTCGGTTTGCTCTCCTGGCTGTTAACAGAACATCGTGTCAATGCCAGCATAATTTTGTTGCCACAGCCGAAACAAACTAAAAAATATTTAGTAATGCTTTTTTGCTCTACCTAGCTAGCTGAGTGCAACAAAATAAAAAAGGCCGCTTTTGGCTTTAAAATGCATGCAATTTTAAGCTAATTTAGTTTAGTTTTTGTGTTGTCGTTGTTGTTGGTGCAAACATAAAAACAACAACATAGATTTGGAGTGTGTGTGTGTGTTGATTTGGCCATAAATGTAAGTGTTCCGCATTTAGTCAACAGCAACAACACTAACTTTGTTCATGTTCAGGCGATTAGTTCTCGTTTTGTTTTTGGTTTTCTTTTTTTTTTTAATTTTTTGCGCTTTTTTGTGGCAAGCAACAAGCCATTGGGGAACCGACCCGCATTTAATTTCAGCGTCATTAAAATTGCACTTAGTGGCAAAATGCGTTGTTTAATGCGTTGCCTGAATTGTAATGTTTAGCCAGGCAAATGCAAAAATCATGTTAAACACTTTCAATGGACCGAAACGAAAAAAATATCATCGCCAGGATGGTGAAAGACTGGGGATTTCAGCAAAAACAAAAACCAACTTCAATGTGAATGCCAGGAATGATCCTGCAATTAAATCGGATCAAAAGCGTAATTGGAGGAAAAAAGCTAGGCTAATGATCGCAAGCCAAGGGAGTTGTGTTGAAAAAGTGAGTGGCGGTTAAAGAAAAATAACAAAAGACTTAAGACACATACTTGTTCGGGGCCAGTCATGTGCAGGAATTTATTGTGCGAGAGCGATGATCTACAAAAAATAAGTACTCTAGTCTTATAAAATCAAAAGCCGCATTCAGAAGAGTATAAAAATTATATTTAAAAAATAATTGCCGTTTACTAGCGAAGGAATAGTGGAAACATTTCTATAAAAATGCCAAGAATAGTCCACGAATTAAAACAGATCTCAAGGTGAATTGGCGAAAGGGAAAACGAGATTACAAAAAGCAGGATTTGTCAATGAAGGACAAGGGAAAATCAAAGCCATTTAAATTCACAAAATTTCTATGATAGTGCTTTATGAAGTAAAACATCGTAAGCCTATTCACAGCGAAATCACGAGATTATCTTCACTAACGAAAGTAAAAATGAAGAGTATCTTTTAAATGTCTAGAACTTTAAATTGACATAAATTATTGAGATTAAACAAAATCGAACTGAAACTCTCGGTGACATATTATTATTCACCACTTGATTCCTTCAATAAGCGTCTTTAGGAAAACCCACGTAACTTTATATCATATAGAGAATTCCAAGATATTATTTTGGCATATGATTTATGACTAAATAATGAATATTTGTAACAGAATTGTTTTAGAAACCCACATAGAGAAAGTAAATATAAATGCAATTGCAATCGCGATTTTCGCGACTGACTAAATTTTTTGTTTGCTAATACAAATACAAAAAGTCAGCCAAATCCATTGAATAGATCGCGAAAAAAATACGAAACAAAATTATCTTGAATACAAATCATTTTCACATCTCTCGAAAATGAAAATTTTGATATGAAAAACATCGTATTTTTATTTTTGGTCAAAAATATCGATTTTCCAAAAACATGGAAAACATTTAACCATAGTAATTATGTTGTATAAGTTGGTGTCTAATTTTGACATTTAAGTGTGTAGAGCTTTATTTACAAGTTTGGTGTCATTGCAAATTTTCCGGCAATTTTCTTCGTAGAACATTTTAATCCTTAAATGCCCTTTTTGAAAGGACGGGTGAAATTGACCCATAAATGGAGGAGCTAGAGGGTCAATATCTTCCACAAAAATGATCCTCATAAAATTCCACAATAAGAATTCTCTCAGACATTAACTTACAACACTTTTTTCACTTAGTATAATGCTCACTTCGTTCAAAAAAGAAAATTTTAACCCGCGATAAGAAGAAACTCAGACCAGCTGAATTATAAGTTTATTCTGCAAAAATGATCTACACAACGTGTGCCCTTTCAGAACTATAGCGACGCCATTCTGTTCCAATCAAAATTTCTTCTTCTTTCTGTAATTGACAGATCTGGCAAATTTGTGACCGTTTATCATCATCAGATTAAGCATCCGTTATATTTTTGTGTATCCCCTAAACAGAAAAAAACTTTACAAATAATTTAATTTCGATTTAATTTATTGATCAAATCAAATTGGATAACCACCTAGTGTCTACAATTTCATATCTTTTGAAAGTCAGGAAATGCAGCTTTATTCGCAATATATGTGGAAAAGTTTAATTAATTTCGATTTAATTTATTAATTAATCAATTACTTACAGTACAAAAAATGTTCCGATGTATTTTACATTTCTAAATTCGAAAACGATATTGAAATTTATTCGGTGGAATATTTTGTTTATCAGCGCTTTTCATTTGTCATATGCCACCGCTGGTAATAATATGAACCCTGATTTAGGTCAAAGACATACATTCGTGGCGAAAGTTCTGACGAAATGTTGTAGCGCCCATCGAAACTGCGCAGTCAACTTTTAGCTGCAACAATAAAGGTCTCACTTTACCTTTTTGCTAATTTTGGGTTCTGCTGAAGACTTCAGCACAACCTTTGGTCTTAAACCAAAATAAATGACAACGCATACAACATAACAGACATATAGTTGGTCAACAACAATTTAGACAATTTTTTATATATATTTTTTTAATAAAATTCCTATTTTAGAAGAATGTATTTTTTATATTTCTTCTCACGTTTTGGAAATTAAGTTCCAATCACACCCACTTATATATCTTCAATTAAACGTAATTATGGTGGCTATAAATGTTGTGAATTTCTCTCTTTGCTGTGCTTTAGGAAAAAACATTAGATTTTTTTTGGAAAAATATTTTTTTGCTGCATGAAAAATCGTAAAAAAAATCTAAAAAATATTGAGAAAATATTTTATTTCGAAAAACATATTTTTGCTAGCATAAAATTCATAAAAAATAGAAAAATCTGAAAAAATATTTATTTCTATGGTTTAATAACTAAATAAATTTCAATATCATAGCTTATTTTTTAATTTGTTCACTTAATATTTTCTGCTAAAAACCAACAAATCTGCAAAAAACTCATAATATTCAATATTTAAAAAAGGTCTAATTCTGTGTTTACATTAAGCGATTGTGTAAAAGGATTTTTGATAGTAAAAATCGCAAGATTCACACTTTCAAAAAATCGTATCTAAAGTTGTTTAATTTCATATTTTGTCACATCGCTGTATCGCTGGCTTTTCATAATATTTTTTATATTTGATATTATTTTTGATATTTTTTATATATATTTGTCATTTATCGAAATTCCATTCACCAAATTTCATCGAAATAGGAAGACCTTCGAAGGATTTTTCGACAAAAATGTTTTGAAACAAATTACAAGTTGAAAAATTCCACAATTCTTTATAAAAATTATTATTTTGTTAAGATACCTAATCGACTCTAGCCAAATCAAATAGACAATAGAAAACCATGACAAAAAAATGGCTTGTTTTTTTCTTGTTGGAGATTTTGAAATATTTCGTAATTTTAATTTATAAACTTACGAAGCGTCTTAATGAAACTATTAACTATCAATAGAAAAGAGGTATATTTTTTGTTTATAAATTAAATAAGAAAAAAAAATATATATTTTGCAATTTTTTGCTAGAAAAAATAAATAAAAAATGATTTTAAATATTTTTTTATTTTTTTTTTCATTTGATTTTTATGCTCTAAAAACCAACAATTCTCCTGCAAAATATTGCCATTTACACAACTAAAGATACGACTGGTTGTGAACGCCTTTTTTTCATTTCATTTCATTTTTGCCAAAGTTTTCAATATTTTCAAAAGAAATTGTTTAACATAATATCTTGCAATATCAAAATTTCTTTGACCTAATTTGGTCATATTGTCCTATCCCAATTTAAATAAAAAAATTCGTAATTATACGATAAAAACGTATGAAGCGTCTTACTGACACTAAGAAGTAGAAATAGAATTTATTTTACAAATATCGAATTTATATTTATTGTTAATAAAATAAATAAACAAATTTTTTTAAGATTTTCGGAAGAAATTTGCGTAACACTAGAAAAATATATATTTCTATTTCATACCACAAAAATTAATTCAATAGTATCTTTTGGTAAAAATAAGTTATTTTTGATCCACCCTAGTGTCTACAATTTGTTTTTTAATATTGCTTTGTTTGCAATATATGTAGAAACGTTTATGTTTGGAAATTTTCATTATAATCAGAGAGAAGAAACAAAATTTGTGTGATAGCTTCACATGAAATTTAAAGTGCGAAAAATTAAAATATTAATCGTTATAATTGTGATAATAAACAAAAGTACATCTTTATACGAAAGCGAAGTTGAAATGGAATAAGTCATGTAGTAAATTCATTTTCAGGCGAAACATTTTCTTCAAATATGAATCATATGTGTTCTCATGAAGAAAACATCATTGGCTACCAACCACAAAACCATACCAAAAACCTCACTTTAATACAATGTACGACAATTTTTTAAATAAGAGTTTCACTTCGAACCAGACGTTTATAAGCTGAAACTATAGGCAAAATGGAGTTAATTGGCGTTTTTAGATTTTCATTTCATCATCCTCTTCCCTCTACACAGGACTACAAAGTTCCAAAGGATACAATTTTTCAAAAAATATTTTAGATACTTATTCCCACCCTACGTTACCGGTATTCTTGTCAAATTAAGGAAAACATTTTCGCTAAAAATTCTTCAAATTGCATGCTTCTATCTGTATTACTTTAGTTTTAACAACACTCAGCTTATTTAGTTTATTCAAAATTTACTTTTTAAGATGGAAAACTTGAAATAGTAGTTAATCCTAAACTAATACAAATAAAAGTACGCAATTTTAAGTATTTTTAGCAGATATTCTCCTCTTTAATTTGACACTTATACCGGTATCATAGGGTGCGAGTAAGTATTTTAATTAATTTTTGCAAAATTCTTTGGAACTTTGTAGTCATCTTAAGGGACAACAGGTTGAGGAGGTTCAGTCGTAGATCATCCAGTTCCAGTGTAATATGGATTGTCAGACATTGAAGAAGATTATAAAATATATGTAACTTTTTAAGCATAAAGGGTTAAAGATGAACACCTATAGTGTTATTAAGTTTCGAAATTTTTAGTTCCAAATTGTTTATAATTTGGTTCTTGAATATACAAAACCATATAAGTTTGTAAAGCGATGAGAGCAATCAGTTTCAAATTTTGCCTACTGTGCATTGCTTAATTTTTCCATCCATCCTTCCACTGTTGACCCATCCATTATCCTCTAAAAATCCCACCCGTATAACTGAGGCTGTTTGTTGGATAAATAAATTGAATTTTAACTGTTCGTGAAAAGTCGTAAGGAAATTTAACACTAACAACAGCAGCCGAAAGACGCCAACAAAATATGAAAATGTAAAGAAACGAAAAAAAAATCAAACACAAAAGAAAGAGAATAATAAAAATGTTTATAACCTTTAAAAGCGTAGCAATTTTGTTGGCAACTTTGTTAACATTTATGTGAATATTTTTTTTCGCATAAGGCTGATTGTTTGCTTTTGTTGCTGTTACTGTTGCTGTATAGTTATGAGCTACTCATATTGCTGCTGTAGCTGTAGCTGATGATTATGATGATGTTGCTGTTGTTGTCGTTGTTCTTTCCGAACTTTAAGGCCATAATGCAGGAAATTATAGTTTAACAGACAATTTGTAAAGTCATAATCTATAAATAATGTTTGACCATAATTTCTGGCATGGCTCTAATACTTTTTAAGAGCTCCCTCTTTTCAGGACCCCTCATCTACCTTTAATTTGCTATTTGCGACCATTAAAAGGCTCCTCAACGTGGCAGCGGCAGCGGCAGCGGCCACAGCTGCGTCTACGTCTGCTACGTGTGTTACGGCTGCTTATAGAGAGATAGAGCGTCGCAGAAACGCCATCATCAGAAATTGAACAAACATTACATTACAGCTCGTTTTTTATAGGTCTTACACTTTTAAGTAACAAAAATTTAATAACCTCCTAACGTCCAATAAGTACTTTAGATTATGGCAGCGCGGTATTAAGAACAGCAACAACCACAACAACAACAATAACAAAATGACAATGAAGTTCCACAGATACAACAACAAATTATTAGTTATTAATAGACAATAAAAAACAGTTTGGGCCATGGAATATGAGCTGTGGCCAAAAAGCTCTGATATTGTAAGACTATAATGTGTTGTTGTGGAAAAAATATTGGGGGTAGGATTTAGTCGGGGCTCTGGGGTTATTTTAAAGAAAATAATTAAATTCAGAGAACATAAACTTATCTTGAAAAATCAAAATGTTCAGGAGAATAAATTTAATTTGTTCTTTATAATATAGGGTGGGCCATTTAAAATTTTACTTTGACTTTTGAAAGGTAGAATAACATTCATTTTTATTTTCAGGTTAATGTTTGACAGTTGCAAAATGGGACGCTATACGCTCGAACAAAATTGGGAAATATTAAAAACTTATTTCCAAAGTAGTGAGTCTTTAAAGCAAACTGTAAGAAATTTACGTAGAAAATTTTTCGAAAAGATATCGGCCTTCGTGAAGCTCATTTTCATCTCGGTGGCTATATCAATAGGCAAAATTGCCGCATATGCGCTTCAGAGAAGCCACACGTGACTATTGAGAAGCCAATACATCCACAACGAGTCACTGTTTGGTGTGGATTTTGGGCTGTACTGAAAAATTGAGTTGATCGGATGAGGTACTGCCGAGCCAGTCGTGGTAGTCTTATGAATGATATTATATTCCATTATTAAATGACAAAGTTCAACCAGAAATTAAAAAAAATCAGTACGTTTTTATAGCCGATTCTAATTTAAAGTTGTAAATGGCCCACACGTGTGTCGGCATTTTGAAAGTTTACAATTGACAATTTTAGAGAGGGTTAATATTTTCCTCTTTAGCACATTCATATGATGAATGGGCATAGCAAACCCTGTTATCCTTACATTTTAAGAACACGACCTGTTCAGCAATATTACTTAAAGCACTACGAAAAACATTTTTGTGGAATATTTCCACCCACTAGCATCTCAATATAGGCGACTTTTTGGTCCCTTTTGTGGAAAAAGATAAAAATCACCCCCAAAATAGAGGTTTAACGGCTCAAAATGTTCTACAGAAATATTTGCAAAACTGCAAACACAAGTTAAATACAAGAAAGAAGCCAATTTCTTTTCCGAAATAGTGCTAAACTGTCTCACAAAACTGCATTTCAGTACGTCCCTCTATCAGAATCTGTTGTCAGAACCTGGGTATTTTCAAAGAAAGTTTCATTTTGTTCTACAGTGTAATTGGAGTTTTCGATCGTTTTTCATAAACCAAACTATGCAATTCACTTTGTTAGCAGAAATTGACAATAAGAAATATAATACAATATTTATTTAATATTTTTATATAGATAATGACAAATAAATATTATTAATAATAAAAAATTTATGATTTTTTAAGAGCTTGATAACTTTTTTTTTAAAAAAAACGCATAAAATTTGCAAAATCTCATCGGTTCTTTATTTGAAACGTTAGATTGGTCCATGACATTTACTTTTTGAAGATAATTTCATTTAAATGTTGACCGCGGCTGCGTCTTAGGTGGTCCATCCGCTTAGTCCAATTTTGGCATTTCCACGTTTTTGAGTAACAGAGACCCAATTGGTGCGAACGGCGACGAATCGAAAATTGGTGGTCATCATTAACACTGGCCGATACAGCTGCGATATTTTCTTCAGTTCGCACTCTACGTAAGCGTGTTGGTGGTTTAATGTCCAACAATGTAAATTTGGTGCGAAATTTAGTCACAATAGCCCGAATAGCCGCTTCAGTGGGTCGATTAAACTGACCATAAAATGGAAGCGCGCAATGAACTTTCTTAACAGAGCACGCATTTTGATAATAAAATTCAATAATTTGCAAGCGTTGTTCGTTTGTAAGACGATTCATGATGAAATGTCAAAGCATACTGAGCATCTTTCTCTTTGACACCATGTCTGAAATCCCACGTGATCTGTCAAATACTAATGCATGAAAATCCTAACCTCAAAAAAATCACTCTTTATTTATAGCCACTTGAAAAGACTTTTGACATGGTCGAAATCATGATCGTGGTAGTCTGCAGCCAAGTAATAAATGTCACCATGCCATTTGTAAATAAATTTGCATTCTATTAAATATAGAAGCAAAATGGTCTTGAGCCAGGACAATATCCCAGTTCAAAAATTTATAATCTTATATAATAATCCGCTGTTTCGCACGCGAAAAAACCAGTTATTGTTATTAGTTTTATTCGTCTTTGTTTTGGATAGTATTTACTTATTTTCTCTTGGTGCATATATTTCACGATTCTAGCTATAATACTTTAGATTGTACCATTTTTATCCCGCTCACACCTTATAAGAACAAATTTCGAAAAAAATCCATTTTGATAGCGCTTCTACACGGTCAGAGGAATTTGCGTACTAAATTTCACGATTCTAGCTGTAGTACTAAAGTTGGTATTTTATCCCTTTTTTCCGCTCGCCTCTTACAAGTACACATTTCGAAAAATCCCCTCATGTTGCAAGTCTACGTTGTCAGGAGGAATTTACACAGCAAATCTCACGACTATAGCTGCAATACTTAAATTAGTACCATTTTTATCCCTTTTTGTCCCACTCACCCCTTATAAGGAAAAATTTCGAAAAATCCATTTTGATTGCGGTTCTACATGGTCAGAGGAATTTAGATACCGAATTTGACGATTCCAGCTGTAATATTTAAGTTAGTACCATTTTTATCCCTTTTTGTCCGCTCACCCCTTATAAGTACAAATTTCGAAAAATCAATTTATATTGCAAGTCTACGTTGTCAGAGAAATGTAAATACCGATTTTCACGATTTTAGCTGCAATTCTTAAATTGGTACCATTTTTATCTTTTTATTTTTTGTCTCTTTCCTCCCTTAAAAGTACAAATTTGGAAAAATCCCTATTTGTAGCTCTTCTGCATGGTCAGTGCAAGGAACACACCGAATTTCATGTTTCTAGATACTGCCGTTTAGTCAGGACGAAGGTTCGATGTTTATCCCTTTTTGGGCCATTTTATCCCCTAAAAGTACGAATTTCGTAAAACCCTTTCTTAGTCGACGTCTACGTCATATTTGGGAACTACCCTGAAAATTTCATGACCCTGGCTTCATCCGTTTGGTCTGGGGGCTGGTCAATAATAAGTCAGTCAGTAACGCAACTCTTTTATATATATAGATTAAGAAGAAATATAATTAAAATAAGAAAGATGTAATTACAAAAATATTGTATAATATTGTATATATATATTATAAAATAAATATTTTTTTAGTTTTTATTCGTTTGTTTTATTTTAGTCTGATCTGAACTGGGATATTCTCCCTAAAAAATAATAAAAACAACAAAAAAGGGGTTTAACCAGCCTCGATATGAAACCGGGAACTTCTCGATTCAAAGCGGCTGTGTTAAGTGTTCCAGTATAGAGACGTTTTATCAGCTCTTATGGTCGACTTAGGATCACGTTTTGAATCGATTTAGCCATGCCTGTAGATTCATCTATTCTTGTAATCAAATTACAGGTCTAAATTATTATCCGTCCCTAACAAAACTAGACACAAAAGACCACCGGATATTGTATTATATCTATACGAGGAATATGGATCCATATTGTTCCAACCGATTTAGCATTAAATTTGAAAGTTTTTACTAATACTAAATTTTTGCAAAAATACAAGTTTTGGACATTCCGGTTCACATCTCTCATTATTTTACGAATTGAAGTCCAATAAAAATACATAAAATTCATCAAAAAGCATATCGACCATTTTAATAAAAAATCACAAATTTTGGAATACATTTCCCCACTTTGGGAATTCGTGTATTTTTGGAATAAAAAATTAAAATCTAGTATATTTTTCAGCGTTTTTATCATTTTGACGAATTTTAAGTATTTTTGTTGAACCTCAGTTCGTAAAATTATGAGTGATGTTAACTGGAATGACCAAAACCAGTATTTTAGAAAAAAAAATCAATATTAATAAAAATTTCAATAACTCAGTCAATTGTTTACGTATTTTTATAAAACAAAGTGGCGGTTTACTCCTCACTAAATGTGTTATATAATTAAATTTAAAGGTGGTCTGGTTACCAAACAAAATAATGTCCAAAAACATTGCCAAAGTTGTAAAATGGCTAAATTATATAAATTATATAAAAATTAAATAATTGTATTTGCTGAACAAAAACACACGGATTTCTTAAGTTTTCTTAAATAACCTATATATCGATTAAAAGCTCAAGGTATCTTCTTTTCGAATAAATTTACAAGTTTTACGGTTACCAAACAAAATATTGTGCAAAAACATTGCCAAAGTTGAAAATTTTCTAAAAAATTGTCTTTGCTGGACAAAAGCACACCGATTTCTTAAGTTTTCTTAAACTACATATATCGTTTGAAAGCTACAGGTTTCTGCTTTGCAAATACGAAGAGAAAGTGAAAATCGAATGATGAATTTTATGTATTTTTATTGGATTTCAATTTTGGTTAACGGTGAGGGCTACAGAAATGATAAACCATTTTTTTCTGAACGGAGATTGTAGACATGGACTTGTAAAATCCTTGGTTTCAGTTGGATGATACCCTAGCCAACACAAACTCAGGTCACAATAGATCCATTGGCCATGTCAATTGGGCAAGCCATTCGTGAGATATTGCCTGAAACTGTCTCAAAGGTCTTGGAAAATTGGAACAGCCGAGGCAGCCAAATGAATAAAAACGTGCAATAAATTATGAGAATAAATCTTTTTTGTATTTTTTTTTCAAATTTTAAAAGTTAACTTCGATTTGGAAATTTTTTTTGTATTATAGAGAATAATATTTTGTAAAACATTTAAGTCAATTTCACTCGCATACTTTTACATTCAAGTAGGTCCCAGCAAATGCCTACCCCCAATAGCCAGCAAACCTCCACGCATACCCACATTAACGTTACAATTTATTTGCGCTCTCATGACTGTCGCAAGCATGTGCCAGAAAAACCTTTTTTTCGCCCCAAAAACAGTCATAGCACAATATACCCTTTTTCGTACAAATATAATGCTCTAAATTTGGTTCTCCAAAGCTATTATTCTTCCGCACAAAACGTAGGCTTAGTGCTATTTGGTCTATCTAACTCTCAATCTTGGCAATATTATTTTATTTTAGTTGTCGTTTTAGCTTAAAGATCTATATATTGGGATTTGGCGTTTCCGCTGACATGTCAGCTTTATTAGGGCATAATAGATTTTGAAAAAGGTATTGATATCAAAAGGTGATATGTGAGGCAGTAAATATGAGGCTCTTTTTCAAAGAAAGCTGAAAAGAGATTAATTTTAGCTGCATTTTTCTAAATACTTTAAAATGTTTATTGCCAGATTTTTTGAAATTACAGTTCTTATTTTTATCATGTGACAAGTGCACAGCCTACCCTCTAGGCTTGCCTAAATAAAACGCACTTATTATTTGTCTGTGTCGTGCAAATAAATAAAGTGATCCTCTATCTCTCTGGCCACCACATTGAGTTGGCCATATTTGTAAAAACGTATTTCTTTTACATAAAAGGTCTTTCGGCCATAACGGTGCCTTATATAAAACGATATTCTGCAGCGCTTTTCCACTACCTCCCCCTCCCCCTCTCCAGACAATCGAACGACCGACAACGCATTATTTATTGGTAATTTCTCAATGTATGGATTTTCCATATGTGGTTTAACATAAAACGTAACAGATCGCATCATCTCAGAGGACAGAAACAGCAGCAGCACCACCACCAACAGCACCGGCAACAAGTGAAATCCTCTATAGGAAATTTCAACAACAATAAGCTGTGCGGACGACAACCACAAGCCCCATTAAATGATCCATTAATCTTCGACAAATGCGGTTTTCTTTTTTAATTCTCATCCCCTGCCTCTGGAGCTGGTGCATGATCGTTCGTACACGAACAATTAGTGTCAATTTAACCTTAAAATATTTTCCTACATAATTTAGTCATTATGACACATTGTAATATGATACATACACTCATATGTGCCGATCTCGGCAGATATCGCACAACTTTATGTGCCACAACAACGCTCAGCGAAACACGCATTTCTGGTGCGCATGCCTGCTGGACATCTCACTTTTCTTAGTTGTTGTTGGACGTTTGCACTTTTGGTGATTGTCCCCGGCTTAAGTTGGTCCGATCGGTGTGTTTGTCTGTGTCTGTGTCTCCATCTCCGTCTGCTTCTGCGCCTGTCGTGTTAACAATAATAACAAAGTGAATGTCATAAATGTCGGTATAACATTAAACGTTAACAAGAAGATTAAACCAAGTTACGTTTCCTTGTTGCTGCTGCAGCATCAACAAAAAAAGTAAAAGCCATGTCTAACCGAAATACCTTTGGCATACTTCGCATTGGCTAAAGTCAAGGCACACAGATAAGATGAAATGTTCTAAAGTTTTGCTAAATATACACTTTTCTTAATTGAATCAACAAACGTTAATGTCGCCAACAAAGTATTTTCTTAATTTAATTGATTAGACTCAACGCAAAGTTAATGTAAACAGTGGGAAAACAAAAGACTTAAGACACAAGCGCAATTGGGCGAAGAGACCTCAAGAGAGTTGTACAAAAGTTCAAACCAAAGAAAATATGGGTCAACTTAGGCAGATACCTTCCACCATGGAGTGAGCTTTGCAATAAACAACGCTATGTACAGTGGTTCACGTAATGTACAGTGGTTCAAATATTAATTTTAGGAGCTATAAAATTTTTGAATTATAAGAATATGTTCTTGGGCACAGTATTTCGACACAAAGTGCAACTTTAGTCATTATGTAGAATTTTAGTTAAGTTACTGATCTTATTTAAAATGTGTCAAAAGATTATTTTATTTTAGAAAAATAAACAAATATTCGTGTATCTTTTTCTCCATTTTTTTAAGTTAGTTAGATAATTGGATAATATTCTGGGAACATAGCTGCAGGAAGTATGTATAAGTCGAAATCAATAAGATCTACTTCAAAGTAATGTTGAGGCTTAAGAAAACGAAAACAGGTTGTTACAATGAGCGACAGTCCATAAACTCCGGGAAGTGATATATTTTTTCTGGTGGGTATAGTCAAGTGGAACAAAAAACACCGGCTTTCGTACCTTTGCCCACTTATAAGCCTGTAGCTTAGTTGGTTATCAACGGATTTTGACATTCACAACGGACTTAAATAGAACTAGTAAATCAAAAAAAAATTCTTTTTTCAAATCCATGCTTTATGCAAGCAGAATTCTATTGGGCCTAGAAATTCTTTTTTAGTTATCTTTTGTAGAAGGAAAAATTACTGTTACGTTAATAAATAATAATAATAATAATAAATAATAATAATAATAATAATTAATAAAAAAAATATTTAAAAACGTAACAGTAATTTTTCCTTCTACAAAAGATAACTAAAAAAGAATTTCTAGGCCCAATAGAATTCTGCTTGCATAAAGCATGGATTTGAAAAAAGAATTTTATTTGATTTACTAGTTATAACCTTTCTTTACAGTTGTGCTAAGAAAATCCACAGAAAACGTGTAATTTTACAAAGTTCGAATCAAAAATGCGCCTTTCAAATCCCGCCCATTTGCATATTGTCTAAGCAGGTTACAACTAAATTAACACACACAACAATATGGGAAGATCGTTGTAGAATATACTTAAAAAACTGGTTTTAATTTCGTATGGGAAGGGTCACGGCCACTTTCCGCCCATCTCGGTGTCGAAATACTCTAAAACCGGTTTTAATTTCAGATGGGAAGTGTCACGTCCACTTTCCGCCCATCTTTGCACAACTATTTACACTGGATCAACTCACACAAAATTTCAGCACTCTAGGTCTATGACACCTACTGACCATATTCGATTATATGTTTTAACTTCGTATGTGAGGTACCACGCCCACTTTCCCAATACCGTCCATTTCTGGCACAACTACGCAGGTTTATGCTAGATGCACTTACACAAAATTACAGTAGGTGTAATTTTGGTTTTAACTTCATATGGGAGGTGCCACGCCCACTTTTGCATTACCGCCCATTTTAGGCGCAACTACGCACATTGATGCTAGATGCACTTACACAAAATTTGAGCACTATACGTGTCATAGAACTGACACTATTCGATAATATGTTTTAACTTCGTATGGGAGGTGGTAAGCCCACTATTCCAATACCGCCCATTTTTGGCAGAACTACGCACATTGATGGTAGATGCACTTACACAAAATTTCAGCACTCTAGGTGTCATAGAACTGACACTATTCGATAATATGTTTTAACTTCGTATTCCAATACCGCCCATTTTTGGCAGAACTACGCACATTGATGGTAGATGCACTTACACAAAATTTCAGTTTTTTATCTGCCATAGAACGGCATATATTCGAAAATGGGTTTTAACTTCGTATGGGAGGTGCCACGCCCACATTTCCATTACCGCCCATTTTTGTCACAACTACGCACATTAATGCTAGATGCACTTACACAAAATTACAGTAGGTGTAATTTTGGTTTTAACTTCATATGGGAGGTGCCACGCCCACTTTTGCATTACCGCCCATTTTAGGCGCAACTACGCACATTGATGCTAGATGCACTTACACAAAATTTGAGCACTATACGTGTCATAGAACTGACACTATTCGATAATATGTTTTAACTTCGTATGGGAGGTGGTAAGCCCACTATTCCAATACCGCCCATTTTTGGCAGAACTACGCACATTGATGGTAGATGCACTTACACAAAATTTCAGCACTCTAGGTGTCATAGAACTGACAATATTCAATAATAGGTTTTAACTTCGTATGGGAGGTGCCACGCCCACTTTTCCAATACCGCCCATTTTTGGCACAACTATGCACATTGATGCTAGATGCACTTACACAAAATTACAGCACTCTAGGTGTCATAGAACTGACTATATTCAATAATAGGTTTTAACTTCGTATGGGAGGTGCCACGCCCACTTTTCCAATACCGCCCATTTTTGGCACAACTATGCGAATTGATGCTAGATGCACTTACACAAAATTTCAGCACTCTAGGTGTCATAGAACCGACAATATTCAATAATAGGTTTTAACTTCGTATGGGAGATGCCACGCCCACTTTTCCAATACCGCCCATTTTTGGCACAACTATGCACATTGATGCTAGATGCACTTACACAAAATTACAGCACTCTAGGTGTCATAGAACTGACAATATTCAATAATAGGTTTTAACTTCGTATGGGAGGTTCCACGCCCACTTTTCCAATACCGCCCATTTTTGGCACAACTATGCACATTGATGCTAGATGCACTTACACAAAATTACAGCACTCTAGGTGTCATAGAACTGACAATATTCAATAATAGGTTTTAACTTCGTATGGGAGATGCCACGCCCACTTTTCCAATACCGCCCATTTTTGGCACAACTATGCGAATTGATGCTAGATGCACTTACACAAAATTTCAGCACTCTAGGTGTCATAGAACTGACAATATTCAATAATAGGTTTTAACTTCGTATGGGAGATGCCACGCCCACTTTTCCAATACCGCCCATTTTTGGCACAACTATGCGAATTGATGCTAGATGCACTTACACAAAATTTCAGCACTCTAGGTGTCATAGAACTGACAATATTCAATAATAGGTTTTAACTTCGTATGGGAGGTGCCACGCCCCTTTGTCCAATTGGTCAAATTTTTCCATTTCCTTGTATTGTCATCGAAAATGATTAAGTGTGCAAAATTTGAGCAAAATTGGTTGAGAAAAAAGCTTTCAAAAATTGATTTCAAATTTTGTGGCACACAAACATATATAGAAAGTAACCTTATAAAGAGTGATTTTTTTGAGGTTAGGATTTTCATGCATTAGTATTTGACAGATCACGTGGGATTTCAGACATGGTGTCAAAGAGAAAGATGCTCAGTATGCTTTGACATTTCATCATGAATCGTCTTACAAACGAACAACGCTTGCAAATTATTGAATTTTATTATCAAAATGCGTGCTCTGTTAAGAAAGTTCATTGCGCGCTTCCATTTTATGGTCAGTTTAATCGACCCACTGAAGCGGCTATTCGGGCTATTGTGACTAAATTTCGCACCAAATTTACATTGTTGGACATTAAACCACCAACACGCTTACGTAGAGTGCGAACTGAAGAAAATATCGCAGCTGTATAGGCCAGTGTTAATGATGACCACCAATTTTCGATTCGTCGCCGTTCGCACCAATTGGGTCTCTGTTACTCAAAAACGTGGAAATGCCAAAATTGGACTAAGCGGATGGACCACCTAAGACGCAGCCGCGGTCAACATTTAAATGAAATTATCTTCAAAAAGTAAATGTCATGGACCAATCTAACGTTTCAAATAAAGAACCGATGAGATTTTGCAAATTTTATGCGTTTTTTAAAAAAAAAAGTTATCAAGCTCTTAAAAAATCACCCTTTATAAAGCATGGAAAAAACCTGATAGATATATAGCTTATTTAAGAAAACTTGAGAAATTTGTGTGTTTTTGTCCAGCAAACATATTTTTTACAAAAATTTTTTAGCCATTTTTCAAATTTGTCAATGTTTTTATACATTATTTTGTTAGGGAACCGTAATTTTAAAAATCCGTGTGTTATTGAAATTTGTATTAAAATTTTTTGCAAAAATAAAATATTGGTCATTCCAGTCGCATCTCTCATAATTTTACGAAATCAGGTCAAATAAAAATACTTCAAATTCGTCAAAAAAATTACAACGACGAAAAATACTAATACGATTCATCACAAGAATGTGTCAAAGGGGGAAATATGGAGCCCTCTCTTGGTTGGTTTACGTGGCGCGTGTCATGGGAGCACCGAGTACTGCCATAAGGCACCGTTTAAAATGGCACGTAAAGTTTCAAAACGACGATATACGTATATTCTTTTTACCCTCTCTATCAGTTATTTTCGAAAAAGTTTCATTTTGTTCCACAGTGTTATTAAGTTCAAAACTTGTTTTCCTCTCAGAACTCTAACTCTGGCTCTTATGTCTATTAATTTTAATTAATAATAATACAATTAATTTCATTAATTAAAAAATTATTATAAATTAATTTTTAGTCATTTTAAATATGATAAACATATATTATTATATATTTTCAAATTGCGATACCCAAATATTCTATTTTTTCATTTGACCCCAACATTTGAAATAACAAATACAAAATACTGTGGAAGCTATTTTAATTCTGTGTAAATTTCAGAGTGTGATCTCAGCAGATTATTATACATATATGTGTCAAAATGTAAAAATATTTTTTTTTAAATTTAGTTTTGTATTTTTTTGGTCTGTAATCAATATTTGATTTGAACTGGGATATTGTCCTTGCTCAAGACCATTTTGCATCCATATTTAATAGAATGCAAATTTATTTACAAATGGCATGGTGACATTTGTTTGTGAGAATCATTTCCTTAAAGAGGCCGGGTTTGTTGTTGAAAAGTCGCTGCGAAGCCACTTGAAAAAACCTTTGACAGGGTGGAAATCATGAAGGTGGTAGTCTGCAGCCAAGTTATAAATGTCACCATGCCATTTGTAAATAAATTTGCATTCTATTAAATATGGATGCAAAATGGTCTTGATCAAGGACAATATCCCAGTTCAAATCATAATTTTTTTAACTTACATTTTTTTGTACTAAAACTGACAATTTTCCTATATAAAATTGTCTCAATATATTTCACAGAACAAAACTTATGGCTGGTTGATTTTGTAAAATATGCAATACTTCAACTTTATAGTGTTCCATAGTTTTCAAATGTGTTCATTGTTTAACTTGCATACCTTGCAAAAATAAGTGATTTTACAATTTTTCATTGAAATAAGAAGACCTTCGAAAATTTCCTTTCTAGGGCGTTAGCATGGAGCAGCGACATATTTTGATCGATGTCGGCACTGTTGCCGTGCTTCTAAGTTCATCCAATATTATTTGGTCTTGTTTTGACACCATTCGAAAAAATAGAAGGTTTGCATTAAAAAAACTAGGGTGTCCCAGTATATATACAATTTTTTATTAATTTAATACTAGTTAAATTTAATATATACTTGCATTATATATTAGATCATAATAGAGAAATATGTTGTTATCACTAGCACAGTGCCGAAATAGGAACCTAGCATTGAAATGATAGTTCCGCGTTAAATTCATTGATGGTGTTCCGCATCGCAAGATTTGGATCATTTTAATTCTTCGGCTACTCCCTTCTAACCATAACCAATTGAAAGCCATAGATGGAACACTCTTTTTTGTCTCTTCTCTCCGAATTTGATGAAAATTTCCAAATATATAATTTTCTGCAAGGCGAATAAAGCTGCATTTCCCATTTTCAAAAAATAAGAAATCGTAGACACTAATAGAGTAATTAAGAAAATAACTTTTTGTGGTATGAGACACAAATACATTTTTTTAATTCCAAGGCAATTTCTTCTAGTTTTACAGAATATTTACAAATTAAAAATTTTTTTTTTCAAGATTTTTATTATTATTTATTTTTAATTTATCTTATAGACAAACAAATATACCTTCGATTTTTGTATAATATTTGTTAATAATAGCCTATAGTGTCAGAAGTACGCACCATAAGTTCCATGATAGTGTTCCTGGGTACTACTTGGAAACAATTATAAAATTGATTGCTGTTGAATTTAAAATATTTAATATAAATAATTAAGGGACACGAATGGACAGTGATAGTGCCAAATTATTTTGAGACAGCGCATTAATCTAACGAAAGCTTTTAGTCGGCAATATCCACAACTTTTTGAAATCAGTAATTATTATTATACTAAATATTAATTATTATATAAATAATGATATAATATTACATATTTTTAATTTAGACAGCAATCACGTTTACAATTGTTTTTGAGTAAATACTAGGAACACCATCATGACACTTGTGGAGTGTCCTACTGACAATATTAGCACTTAATTAAGTTTATTTAACAAAAATCGAAAGTATATTTTTTGTTATAAAAAATATAATAAATAGATAAGAAAAAATTAAAAAGAAATATTTTTAAGATTTGACAATTTTCTGTTAAACTAGAAGAAATTTACTTAAAATTAAAAAAAACAACAAGTTAGGAAAGGCTAAAGTCGGGCGGGGCCGACTCTATGATATACTCCACTTTCTATCCGAATACAATTTAATTCGGTGATAAAGTGAAAAAGGGAAGGATTTTTGTATCCTGTAAATGTATGTGTTTGACAAAAAATGTTAAATCGGAAAGGACATTTGTATGGGGAAAGGACATATATTGAAATCTGGAACGAAATAGGTGAAATATAATGTGTATAGTTTGGCCAAAATCGGTTAAACATTTGGGAGCAATATTTGTATTTGAACCGATCTTACCTAATTTCTACATATGTGTTTCTAGTTGGATTATAAGATGTTGTGCCAAATTTAAAGAAAATCGAGTACAATATGGGGTTTCTAGAGCGAAAATTTGAAATCGGTAGCAAGATTTGTATGGGGGATATATCTAAATCTGAACCGATAATACCCAATTTTTGCATAGGTTTTTCTAGTTGGATTATAAGATGTTGTGCCAAATTTAAAGAAAATCGGGTACAATATGTCTTTTCTAGAGCGGAAAATGTCAAATCGGGAGCGACATTTGTATGGGGGCTATATCTAAATCTGAACCGATTTGCCTCAAGTTAAATAGCGTTCGTCCTTGATCCACAAAACTTATTTGTGTCAATTGTTGTTAAGATCGGACTATAATTGCGACCTGTAATTTGATTACAACAATAGATGGACAGACGGACATTGCTAAATCGACTCAGAAAGTGATTCTAAGCCGATCGGTATACTTAACAATGGGTCTATCTCCCTTCCTTTTGGATGTTACAAACAAATGCACAAAGACATAATACTCTCGTGGAGTGTATAAATATATAAATTTGTATCTCATAAAAAAGTTGCAATTTTTTCAAATTATTTTAGGACAAAAATATTTTATTTTCAATTCACCCGAGTGTCTACAATTTCTTATCTTTTGAAAATTGGGAAATGCAGCTTTATACGCCATACAAAAAGTACATATTTGGATTTTTTTTTCATTAAAATCGGATATTGTTAAAAAAGTCGAAAAATTAAAGTAATTTGTGTCTGCCATTTATCATTCAATCAATTTTTGTTCTATGGTATTTAATTTTAAATGGTATTATCCTTTTAATCAACAGTATTTAATTTTTTATTATTAACCGCCTTTGTTCGGATTATACCTCAGTGCACAACGAAAGACATTTTGGCTAATTCAGTTTTTGTAGTCACCGTCTTCAAGCTTTTTTAAATAAAATAAGTTCTTGCATTCACAATAAATTTGCTCAGTATTTGAATAGATAATGGGATTGGTTTAGGTTTAGATACTACAATACAATTCGTAAAATTTGTTTAATAATATCATCATTTGCTTAATCTTATTTTGTGAGAATTATTGCCACTTTTTGCCAAACTTTCCTCCTTTTTTATCTGCTAACGATTTTATTTAGTATGCCAAATTTCAAAACAGTCCGACAAACGACTTAATTCGAACTATGTTCGTTTACATCACCTCATTTTTTCTTGGCCGAAGTGTTGTAAGTCCACTCACGGTGAGTTGATTGCTGTATCACTCCGTTGCTATCTTATCTGAAATGGGAGAGCACTAAGGCTAACCCAACTTCCCGCATTCCCGCTCGAATGCAACACAAAAATCCCATAAAAATCTAATTTTATTAAGATCACTTCAGGGAAACATTAAAATTTATTGGTAACACATCTTATCATTCTCTCACTCTCGCCCGCTCCCCCACTCCCCTAACACTCTTGATGGCATGACGAAAAAAACCCATAAAAGAGCGAACGCAGGAAAAAATTGAACTAATAACAACTCAATAAATAATAAAACAACAAGATGTTTCGGCTGCCGTGGTCCATTGCAGCAGCTAGCAGCGGCAAAAGGCCAAATTCATGCTACACATTCACTTAACAACAATCGCTACTAAGTGCGGACATCGAACAAACAAATGCAACATAACTACTGTGTGTGCCGATGTCCCAGTGTTTGTGTGCAAAATTATGTGTAACACCAGCTAGTTCTCACAATCATGCAACAAGCCACAGCAACGGCAACATTGCCGCCATCACCACACAGCCGAACATTAGCCAACAACAAATCGTCTATAAATATACGATTTGTAACAAACTATAATTTTAACAACCCATAGTCAGTTAGTCAGTATGTAGTGCAGCAGCAGCCACACGGTGCAGAATTAAGCCATTGCCACAGAGAGAGTACAAGTAATCAGTCCAGCCGCTAGGACCAGCGACCAATGGTGAAGAGGCTAGCGATTAGTGGCCGTGTTAGTTGTTGGCTTGATTCGGGCAGGCAGGCTGGTAGGCAGTCAGTTCGCATAAAATACATAAAACCAACACAAATTTATGCTAATGTTCAACAGAAAGTAACATGTTACAGATTTGTTGTTATACATTTCGCTACAGTGAAAGGAGATACATATGGACGGGTATATTATTTGCAACATTCACAGGCAGAATAAAACCCATAAAATATCTAGAATACTCAGTCAATACCTGGACTACAGAATAAGATTAATTCAAACCCGAATACACGATAATGGAGATAAATATGCTGAGATGGAAATCCGTATTCCGAATCCGGTTCCTGGATACAACCACAATTACATTCCGTCGATTAATTCTTAAAAGTCGTCAATACATTATTAAAAATGTAAAACATAAATATTTATTTATTTATTATTTTTATTTATTTATTTTTCATTTTATTATATTTATTTAGTTAAATTCTTTATTTAGACACTATATTACATATTTATTTAAAGAAAGGACACCGAAAATTTTATTAAAAAGAATTATTCTACTAGTTTATTTATTTTTCCTCTCATTAAAAATCATTTATTTATTTGTTAGAATTTAAAAATTAAAATTTTCAGTTGCAATATTATTTTACAAATTGTCTATATCTTACTACCTCAAAATAATAATTAAAAAAAACTGAAGTAAGTAAAATAATAAAGTCTGCCGCCACTGAAGTGCCTTACCAATTCGTTCTCTCCCCCTTTGCAATTTATTAGCTCTTCACATATATATCTTCCAATAACTATATGGGAACTTAACGATACGATACGTACGCAGTAAGATCAGATCAGAACAGAACAGAATTGAAATTTAATATCCCACTTCTCTATGGCCAATAATGATGACTTTTTAATAGCAAACCCGCACTTAGAAAAAGACTTTAGAGGCGTTAACTGGGAAAATGGCTATGCCACCATACCGCACCATATCACACATCTCCACACATTGTATGCCAGTTTGGAAAGGGTTATTTAAGTAGAACTACAGAATGTATTCTTATGACATGTTAGACTATAATTAGGAAAGATCCAAGAAGAGATATGCATCCTCTATAGATTACTTGCGAGGTAAATGCAAAGACACGTATGAGTCATTCCATACCAAGCGGTATTTTTGACTTCGTTAGCTTGTATTGTTTCGAGAATTTTCTTCTCATAAAAATATTTTACAAGTATTTTTAGAAAAAAATGTTTTCAAGAGTTATAATCAATTTAATTTTACAATTTTTCCAAAAAGGTGTCTTCATGTGGCCTTCATAGCTCAGTGGAAGTGTGCGCGTCTTGCAATCTGAAGGTGCTGGGTTCGATTCCCGACCGGCGCACTGGAAAAATTCAACATCAACAAATTTTCACATTTCATCATAAAATAAGAGTTTCTGGAGCCAATTTTCTCATCCGAACACACTTTCACATAAAAATAGTCATTTTGATTGCTCCAAGGTCCAGGGAAGATACTAATAGTCATTAGCTATACATAGCATGGCTGTTAACATAAAAAATGCAGCGCCCCTAGTGGAGGATAGTGGTACAACTCGATTAACATCTCATTCCCTTGACATTAACATCAACCTTGAAGAAGATGCAAATAACAGCCGGACAACATGAGAACGCTGATGGACAAAGGTTCCCGCGATAATCGGATACATGCCGGAACGAAGTTTAGTACAATTCAGACTTAAGGATTATCACCTTAGCTCCCTCTAAAGCTGCTACAACAACAACAACTCTGCACTATTTTGACCAAGACGCATGTTATTTAATCTTTTGGTTAATTTATATTGTCCTTATCAGACATATCAGAAAAATAACATTGACATTTTGTACATTTGACTTCCCTAGAGCGGAGGGAGCAAATTATATAAAAATTGAAAAAATTATATAAAAATTGAAAAAAATTATATAAAAATTGAAAAAATTATATAAGAATTGATCAAATGTTGGGGAGGGAAAATTAATGGAGGATAGTCTTACATTTAATTCCGGGGCAGGTTTTGGGACTCGCTGTCACAACAAAAAGTATACAAAATAAAAGAATCGTATGGGGACCACCGTAAGTTTTGAAGAATAAGAGGTAGGTAGGTATGTTCAGAGGAAATGTGGGGATTGGAAAAATATTAGAAGTTGGCCATACATTTGAATCATAGTTCCGATAATCGAATTCCGATTGTTACAAAAATTAGCATCAATGGAAATTTGGCAGCCTTTTTAGCTGCATAGTTTCTTTTCAAAAGTTAATGAGAAAAAATGAGTAATTCGCGTTTTGGAACTAAAAAATCTGAATTTTTCCACTAAATGTATCCTACTTTCCAAGGGTGCAATTTAGTACAGGAAGAAGTTACTCTGCAAAAACGGATAATCTTTCAACCTTTCAAATATGTATTTTTTCCTTCAAAGGACACAAGTTATGTTCCAAAGTCAACGATTTTTTTATTTTTTTTTTTATTTTCGTCTATCCCTATTAATATTATGAAACCTTAGTGTAGTCTGTCTGTCTGTCTGTTTGTTCCGCAATCACGTGTAAACGGCTGAACCGATGTTGTTGAAATTTTCAGTACAGATAGATGTAGGTCTGGAAGGAACTATAGGCTATAGAATTTTTAAAAATTTGCTCTGTGGGCGGAGGGGGCGTGGCAATAGCGTTTTTGAGAGCTAGAAGGCTGAAATTGGAACATATATATTGCTGACCACGAGAATGATAAATATGATGCCGAAATATGGATTTTCATTTGGTGGGCGGAGTGGGCGTGGCAATAGTGTTTTTTTGAGCTAGAAGGCTGAAAATTGGTAGATATATATTTCTGACCACGAGAATGATAAATATGATGCAGAAATTTGGATTTTCATTTTGTGGGCGGAGTGGGCGTGGCAAAGGTGTTTTTGAGAGCTAGATGGCTGAAAATTGGTACATATATATTACTGACTACGAGAAAGATCAAGCTGATGCCGAAATTTGGATTTTCGTTTTGTGGGCGGAGTGGGCGTGGCAAAGGTGTTTTTGAGAGCTAGATGGCTGAAAATTGGTACATATATATTACTGACTACGAGAAAGATCAAGCTGATGCCGAAATTTGGATTTTCGTTTAGTGGGCGTGGCAATAGTGTTTTTTAAGCTAGAAGGCTTGAAATTGGAACGTATATATTACTGACCACGGGAGAAAAATGTTTTTTTTTTTTGCTAGAAGGCTGTAAATTGGAACGTATATATTACAAACCACGATAATATCAATATGATAAGATCAATATGAAACCTGATTTTAATTTTACAATTTGTTTTTTTGCCTGGCGTACCGGGCGGGGTTCAGATAGTAATCAATATTTGATTTGAACTGAGATATTCTCATCACTCAAGACCATTTGACATCTATATTTTATAAAATGCAAATTTATTTACAAATGGCTGTACTACTTGGCTGTACACTACCAGTAACATGATTCGTCAGATGGCTTCATAGATTTTTAGTAATAGTGATTACAAATAAACTTTATTGGGCACAAACACAGTTAGGCTTTAGAAAGCTAAGAATCCTAAGAAACAAATTCGAATACAAAATTTCTTAAAATGTAAGAGAAACAGTTGGACACAGTAGAAAATAGAAATTAAGTTTTTCAAAATCAAAAAAGGTGAAAAACTGTAAAACGAAAAAAATGAATTGGAATTATGAACAAATACTTAAAACATGTTAAAAAAACATAAATCGAAAAAATAATAAAAATTTTACTTTTCATTAAAATCGAAAAAATACGAAAAGTAGTCACTTTGGGCTAATTTATAAAATATATCAGATTTCCCGATCCTTGTCTAATTTCAATTTTTTACAGAACTCAAAAATGTTTACTAGAACAAAAATTATTGAATTTTGGACGATGGAGTTTTATTCTGAACCACTGTGCGTCGTGAAGTAGGCTAGCAAAAATATATTGGTTAAAATTCTGAACTCCGGTGAAAATGCATTTTTAGTATTTTTAACTGCCTTTTGAATTTTAGGCAACTCGAGAATACTTAGCTCCAATCTGATAACCCTTTGCCTATGCCTATACAACGTACCAACTATACTTTGCATGATAGTAATTTTCACAAATCGGAGTATGTAAAAAATAATATGTTCTTGTTTCGGATCGTTTTCTTTGCTTTCTGGCTGAACACAGCGCAGGCTGAACATGGCAATTTTGCAGTAGCACAATGTCGAAGATGTGTTGAGCTCTTAATAGAATAGCCATACCAGGTGATGGTGGCGGTGGTGGTGGTTGTGTTGGTGTTGGCGGCGGTGGCGATGTTGTTTCTTTATTTTCCAGTACCAAAAGAAAAACTCTCATACTTGAGACTTCTGGGATCGTCGTCGTCGGCGGCGGCGGCGTAGAAGATGTTACAGTGGCTTGGCAGAACTTTCATGTTCTGTTGTTGTACGAAATTTTTTGCTGTTGTTGTTGCGATTTTCGCTTACAAGTTTGCAGCAATTGCTGCTGTTGTTTAATAAACTCACAGTCAATACACGAAAGGAAAACAGAATACGCTTCTTGCTGCAACACAGTGAGTGCCAGTGAGTAGTACAAGCTGCATACAACATACGAGCACTCGTACAACTAAATATCGATTGCATACAGATTGTTTGTTGCCGCCACATAACAACTGCAGCAACGGCAACGACAACAACAACCACAGCGACGCAGGCAAGCCAAGTGTTGTAAATCAGAAGGTGTTATCGTTTGAATAAATATTGATATTGTTGGCAGCAATTTACGTTAAACAAGCAACAAGCCGAGCATTTACTTTATTCTCATGTTATGCATATGAGCAACACCACAACGGCAACAACATTCTGCTGCAACACACATACGTTGTGGTGATGTGGATGGTGTTACTTGTTCACCTCAGTCTGTCTGCATTTGTATCAGGTGGTAAGTTGCAAATAAGTTGTAAGTTTATGGTTGCAATGTTGTTGGCGTCTTTTTTCTCTCTAGCCTTGTTGTTGCTGCTGCCGTTGATTTTATGTTGCTTTTGGCTGTGTTGGAGAAAACACCATTGTTGTTGTTGTTGTCGTTGTTGAGTACTTTTTTCCGTTTCATATTTTTTAAGGTGTGTCTTTATTACGTCTAATATACGATGTTTTTAGTTAACACCCTATTTTTGTGGCATTCTTCTCTTTCTCTCTGTGGCAGTTAACCGCCTGATAACCGCGAATGGAGGTGCATAAATAATATTCTGGCGCAACAGAGGTGGTAAGTGGCGGAAAATTAATTTGCCATTCGTAAATTGAAAATTGCTAGTAAAAAAATTCAATTTGTTAATTCAAATTTTGGGGTAGTAACTTCTGAAATGTGCATTTAATAGAATATAATTATTTTTAATTAAAAGCAATTGGAAAGCACACTGCATTATCGTGGCGCCAACATAGAGGTTGGGTTGGATTATGTTGCCATGATCGCTGAGATGATCAAGAGCAAACACCGAAATATCGATGATGTTCTTGATCGTCATAAAATTCTGTTGCATCTAAACGAAAGGAGCTAGGACGTCCAAATTTTGCACGAATACGTCTTATAGATGTAGATTGAAACACGGCGAAATCGGCCTAAATGGACATTTTTTTCTCTCACAAGGACTGAAAATACCCCTAATATTTATAGTATTTGAGCAAGTGTTTTTAAATATTTCTGCTTATATTTCCTTCATATTTGGAATACGCATTCCTCTTGTAGCATTAACGCGCACCATAAAGTGATTCTTATTCGTAGGAAGTGAAATGGGGCAAAAAGGGATAACAATGGTACATATCAAACGACAACAGCTAGAAAATTGGTATGTACATTCCTCTAATTGAGTGGATACATAATATAAAGAATTTTTCCCAAAGTCGTACTTTTGAGGAGTCAAATGGGAATAGAGGGATAAAAATGGTACCAACAGCTAGAATGATGATGGCCCACCTATACAAATGACTCTTTCACGATACAAGTTTAGAAAATGTTTTTTTTTATTTTTTGCGTCTGCAAAGAGTTTTATATCGTCTATATTGTAGACTTTGCTTTCTTAGTTATGATTTTAGCAATGAAAAACTAAAAAAAAAATGTTTTCCACTTTTTCTATTTTTTTCTCATTACACCCTCCACCTCCAGGATGGGGGTATACTAACTTTGTCATTCCGTTTGTAACACCTTGATCGTCATAAAATTCTAAGACGATCTAGCCATGTCCGTCTGTCCGTCTGTTGAAAGCACGCTAGCATATAAACGAAAGGAGCTAGAACGTTCAAATTTTCCATAAATGCGTTTTATAGTCGTAGATCGGTTGGGATTGAAACGGGGCGAAATCGGCCCAAAGGAAAAAAATTTTCCCTCACAAGGACTAAAAATACACATAATCCCTAATATTTTAGCGTATTTAAGCATGTTTTTTGAATATGTCTGTTTATATTTGCTTGATATTTGGTATGCGCATTCCCCTTATAGCAAAAACGTGCACCATAAAGTTATTCTTATTAGTAGGGGTTGAAATGGGACAAAAAAGGGATAAAAATGGTACATATTTAACGACAACAGCTAGAAACACGAAATTCGGTGTGTGCATTCCTCTAATTGAGTAGATACAATATATAAAAGTATTTTTTCCAAATTCGTGCTTTTAAGGGATAAAATTGGAATAGAGGGATAAAAATAGTACCAACCAAACGGCTGTACCCAGAATAATGAAAGTCGGTGTATACATTCCTCTGATTGCATAGACAAGTAAAATAAAAGCGATTTTTAGAAACTCGCACTTTTTGGGGTCAAACTAGAAAAATAGTACCAATCAAATGACCGCAGCTAGAGTCATGAAATTCGGAGTCTATATTCCTTTGACTACGTAGACAAGAAAAATAAAATGTTTTTTTTTTTAAATTCGTACATTCAAGGGATACAATGGGTACGGAGGGATAAATATGGTACCAACCAAACGGCTGTACCTAGAATAATGAAATTCGGTGTGTACATTCCTCTGATTGCATAGACAAGTAAAATACACGGATTTTTCAAAATTCGTACTTTTTGGGGTTAAAATGAAAATAGGGGATGCAAATAGTACCAATCAAATGACCGCAGCTAGAGTTATGAAATTCGGAGTATACATTCCTCTGACTGTGTAAACACGGAAAATAAACTGATTTTTCGAAATTCATACTTTTTGGGGTCAAAATAGAAAAAGGGGATAAAAATAGTACCAACAAAATGACCACAGCTAGAGTCATGAAATTCGGAGTATACATTCCTTTGACTACGTAGACATGAAAAATAAAAGGTTTTTTTCAAATTCGTACTTTCAAGGGATACAATGGGTACGGAGGGATAAAAATGGTACCAACCAAACAGCTGTACTTAGAATAATGAAATTCGGTGTATACATTCCTCTGAATGAATAGACAAGTAAAATACACGGATTTTTCAAAATTCGTACTTTTTGGGGTTAAAATGAAAAAAGGGGATAACAATAGTACCAGTCAAAATAAAAAGTTTTTTTTTTCCAAATTCGTAATTTTTCTTTTACGGCAAAAATTGGTTGAATTATGAAGTTAGCTTATTGCACTATGTACGTCTGATTTTGCACTTTCGGAATTAAAATAGAATGGAAATACAACCAACTGTAGCACCCACTATCTACCAATATTTATGGCATTTAAGCTAATTGAAAATATAAGTATAAGAATATTTATTTTTTGATTTGAAATAAGTAATGGTTTGAAATTATTAAAATATTATATTTATTTATAAAATTATATTTTCAATATTTGTATTTGTTTTGGTGTGGCTATATTAAAAATATATATATATTTTCCTGTAATATTATTGCACTTCTACGAAAACTGACAACCTCTGCGGAATGCAATCCATGGTGGAGGGTACATAAAGTTCGGCCCGGCCGAACTTAACGCCGTTTTTACTTCTTTTTTTTTTTTTTTGATACTGTCCCTGAACCATTTTTATGTGAAATTATAGCATTTGTAGCCATCATAATTACCTTCGATGAATATGAGTATTTTCGGAAAAAAATTATCAATATTTTGTTGTTGGGATTTTATGACTCTGTAAAATACTTTTTGGATATCGAGCACAAAATTTGTATTTTTGTATGTTTGGTTTGGTTGTCGTTCTTGATTATATCGAAAACTAGTCCTGTCTCAGAAAGTTGCAAAATCATTTAATCCCCCACATAATTGCAAAACAACAACCTTATGGCCTTATAGACAATATGTGCTCGTGTGCGACTCCAAGTTTGAGGCTCCTTTTCTGGAGCGCACTTCAACGTCGATGACGAAACACTCCAAAGGTGTTAAAGACATTTCGCTTGTTGTTTTAATTATAATTTAAAATGCATTATTCCAAAGGCAATTCTATGTTGGTGTTGTTGTTTCTTTAACTTTATGCATGCCATACCGGGCGCAACATACATTTGCCACACACAGCAACGAGAACAGAAACAAGCACAATGAAAACGACAGCGACAGCGACAACAATAATACCGCAACGCAACAACCATAAAAGTATAAACATATTAACAAACAATACTCCAGAGTGTAAGAGCCAAACCGAGTGAAACTAAACCGAACCCGGCCTAAACGTTCAGACCAAAACAAATCGCGAGCAGCAGCACACACGGCCGACTGGAGACGCAGGACGGACGGCAGACGACAGACAAAACTGTGGGCAAAACTTCAAAAAGCACGCGCGTATTAACTAAAAATGTCGAGCAAAAACTGAAAATGGTAACAAACGATTACATAAATTTATGCAGACGGCAACACTTTAAAGTGCTGATTTTCCGTGGCCATTGTGGCGGTGGCTACGTCCGCGACAATGTGTTGCTGCCTGGAAAAGTGGCTGAAAGCACGAACCAATTTTACACAATTTCTGCAGCCAACAAGCAGCAGGCGTATGGACGGGGGCCTTATGGACAGACATCCATAGAAATCACAGCCTACAATGGCCATGGTTAAGAGTGTTAGCTCTTTGGCGAAATTAAAGTGGGGGAAAAATCAAACTTTTCACAGTTTTTTTCTTCTCGATTTTGCTCCAGTCCAATGGCCGAGGCAAAAGTGTGTCTGGTGGTGACCATAACCGCCAACACTTTTAGGCTTGTAAAGATTCTCCATTTGGCCATTTTAGATAATTTTATTGATCGATACGTAGCGATACGAGGCTACGAGTAGATTGAATGAAGACGGCCAGTCAGACCCAGCCAGAGAGATGTATTAATTAACTCCCCTTGTCTACAGCTGTGCGCTCTGCACCAAAGCTGGCCAAGATGAAGAAGAAGTGCGTAAATCAGATAAGACCATTACAAAGCGATGACTATCTCGGTTCGCTTGGTTTTCTTTTGCCAACCGACATGACCAAATGTCCCCCTTCCTGCTTATGGTTATGATCGATCACACTGGTGTTGGTGCTGATGCTGGCCAAATGACCAAAATGGCCTAACCAATGTTTCCCTCCGAGGTGTTTGGCATTGCGGCAAATATGGACGCGTGTAAATTATAATAGCGGTACTATTTTCGTTTTGACCAGTTTTTTTTATTTGTCTCCCAAACACAAAGTTTCTCTTTTGGTTATTAAGGCAGCAGAAGCTGATGCAGAAGCAGAAAAATAAATGGTCATAAAGCCCCATTGAAATCATGGAGCGTGAAATCCTTGGAGAAAAACACGGCCAGCAGCAAAAGTTATTAACAATTAAGCGGCTGCCGAAAGCCGCAATCGAAGTCCTTAATGAAGATGGTGCAATGGGGAAGGGAAGGGTTTCTAACCTTAGGCACGCAGTTTGGTAGAGGTAAGAGCTAAGAAAGGCAGGGGAGAGATATGGCGGAAGAAAATATATAGTGGTCAGAGATAGTCGAAGGAGTGGGCAGAATTCAGACCATAAAATTAGGAGATGATGAAACAAGTATAGACTTATGCAGCGTCTTTAATCCTGACGACATGTGTGACTCTTTTAAAGTTCCTCTAAAAATGCATTCATGCAACAAACTCGATGCAAAATTTCTAGACATTTGGACCAAACCAAACAATGGCCGGTATATGATCGGCGTAGCCAATTTTGACGGAATCTTCAGAAACTTTTTTATTTTGTTTGAAAATGAATTTTGTATGAAAAATTCAGAAAATGCTCGGTTTCTAGTTTCATCATTCTAAGAGCACTCCTTATATGTTTTGCACTCAAATGTATGAAGTTATCCCACTGGAGACAGTGTACTAAAGGATGTAATGTCACATAAGTAAGTTAGTAGAAAGTAGTTATGAAATAGATTCGGGATAGGAAGAGAAGTCTTGAAGTGGCATCTGGTCAAGGGGTGTTCTGAAAATTGTGAAATGAGTTGAAGGGCGCACCTTCAAATTTACAAAAATAACTAAAGATTATCACCTTAGTACCTGGGTGCATTAAAACACTGCAGTCGGGACCAGTCACTGGCCAGCCATCGACCTCCTTGTTTGGGATCATTAACCCGGTGCTTTGAAAATAATTGATTCCACGAGACACCCTTGGAAATGGAGACACTCATGTAAATAAATATTCTTGGTTAACTTCAGTTGAAGACGACAATCTTAGTCGGTACAACACAGCGAGGACATCCTGAATTGGGATCTCCGCTAGCTCATCGCTGGGATTTCGTTAACGCCATCCCAATCTTTGTAACAAGTGTCTAATTTCTGGATACACCTGATCCTGGGATCTCTCTGAATATGCTGACTACTCCAGCTACAGTCACAATTGCTCTCTCGGCAAACGCTGGTAACTATTGCCTTAATTATTAGGCTGGGTCGCGGTCCATACAAATGGAAAAACAATTTCCAGTCACCCACGAAAATAAAGTTTGGATTGTTCAATGATGATTTGCAAAATATTTATTTCGTTCCTAGATCAAGCCGTCTGTTAGCTAAACGCTCCTGAAGAAACCCCTAAAAAAATGTTTTTCTCGTGTATTTTTTTGCAGCATTTTTTCTGAAATTATAATAAAATTTGATTCTTGTCTTAGAGTACTTTATTAGCCGAATTATTGGACATTTATACTAATTTTTTGTGTTTTTTCATAGTGAGATATGAAAAATATTTAGTATTTCATGTTGGTATTATATATAAAATAAATATCGGCATTAATATCTGAATTAATAGACCGTTGGAATCTCTTTAAATACAAAATGTTATTTTATGTATTAGAGTAACTCATTGATTGTATTATTGGACGTTTATATTGTTTTTTGTGGTGACAGCAAAAACTCATATTTCTTGGAAACATTTTGTAAGACATGTTATGAAAAATAATAGAAAATAATAGAAGGAATCAATACCTTTCGAATGATGCCTAAATGAGGAACATCATTTTTGTAAAAAGAGTTTCAACATTTTGGCTCCGAAAATCCATCTGCTGTATTAAGTTATTTCACAAACATTCATTTAGGCATATTCATCATTTAGGCATCATTCAAAATGTATTGATTCCTTCTATTATTTTCTATTATTTTTCATAACATGTCTTACAAAATGTTTCCAAGAAATATGAGTTTTTGCTGTCACCACAAAAAATCAATATAAACGTCCAATAATACGATCAATGAGTTACTCTAAAACAAGAATAAAATTTTGTATTTAAAGAGCTTCCAAGGGTCTATTAATTCAGAAAAAAATTTGGACAAAAATGCGACATAAAAAAATTACACAGGAAGGACATGATTTTTAAAGGTGTTTTCTGGAGCTTGCATGGTAGATGGCTTGACTCAGTGACGAAAAATTTTGCAGATCATCATTAAACAATCCAAACTTCATCTCTGGTGGGTGACCACTGTAATTTATTTTCCTGACCCATCCTATTATTTATGCTGGTACAACGCAACGGAGACAACCTGGATTAAGATCCTCGAACTTTCCAACAGGTTTCTTCTCGCTCCAATCCTGGAAATCTCGGCATCAGATCGTGTACATTTTATAAGATCTTAAATTGAAGTGCTCAGCTTGTACACTATAGTCAAATGAAATAAAGAGAAGATAAAACATCAACTCTATTATATCCAATTCGACCATCCTTCTTATATAAATTTTTTGTAACGAACCCATGGACGACGGCGAGCTTACCCCAACTTAAGAAGAGGAAATATCGTCGTTACACGCTCCTTAGAAAGTTTTCTGGAAGAATATAAAAAACTGAAGTCTCGTAGATCTTTTAGTTGACAGAGGAGAGGCTTCTAATCTTAAAAAAATAGATGTATTTCTAGAAGTTCTTCTGAAGAAGATAAACATGTAAAGTCTCTCAGAATATTTAATAGAGAGAAAACTAGGTAATAGACTTCTGGTCATATATAGGATAAGATGCTTAGAGTATAAATGAACGAACGCTTTGAAATGGGAGGTTCCAGATATTTTCTCGAAAAGAAGGAACTTATAAAGTCACACAGAAAATTTTCTAGACAGTACAGTAGGGAAGAGGTCATAAGATGAATAATATGCTTAGCGTATGGATGGATTTCCAAAGGAAGAACGTAAAAATATGAAGTCTCGCTTAGCATTTAACAGTCCAGCAGTCTGGATGACCTTCGAGATATTTTCCCGAAAAAGTAGAAACATGAATAGTCTTGCATAACATGCACTAGACATTATAGTAGGGAAGAGGTCATGAGAAAACAAATATACTTAGAGTATGGATTGTCTTCCAGAGAAAGAATATAAAAAAGTGATTTAATAGATTTAATAGATCAGCAGTCTCTTCCCAAGTGGCTTCAGTTAATGAACTAAATAATAGTATATGCTTAGAGGATAGACGCACTAAGAATTTGAATAGCAGATGCGAACTAGGAAGGGAAGTCATGGAGTGGCTTCTAGGGATGGAAGGTTCACTAATATTTTATAAATAGGAAACTTGAAGGATGTATCTTAAACTATGCAAAAAGCCAAAAGAGCCAGACAATATCACTTGAACAAGATGCTTATATTATGCGTGGACTTCCAGAAGTTTTTCTGCAGAAAGTTTCACAGAACATTTACTAGATAGAGTAGTAGAGGGTAGAAGAGAGCAGTAAGATGCATGCGTATGAAGGTACGTGCACACGTCCCACGTCCACAAATTTCCCGAAGAATAGAAACATGTAAAGTCTTTCAAAACTTTTATAGAGAGAACACTATGTCAAAGGCTTCTGGTCATAAATAGAGTATAGATTGACGAAGGATTTGAAACTGGAAGAGTAGTTACGAATTAAATAGACCAGCAGCATCTTCCCAAGTGGTTTCAGTTGATGGACTGAATAATAGTATATATATAATGTATAGATGGACAAAAGATTTGGAATGGATACATTAGTCAGGAAGTAGATGCGGTCTAGGAGTAGAAGTCAAGAAGTGAATGTTAGAGATAGAAGGTTCACTAATATTTTATAAATGGGAAACGTAAGGGACGTACCTTAAACTGTGTAAAAAACACAAAAAAGAGACAAGGCGAGAATAAGATGAATAAGATGCTTATAGTATGGATGGACTTACAGAAGTTTTTCTGAAGAATAAAAAATTTTTAAGTCTCACAGAACACGTATTGGACAGAATAGCAGGGAGTAGAAGAGATCATGAGAGTGGAGTAAGATGCATGAGTATGGACGGACGTCCACAAGATTTCCGGAAGAATAAAAACATGTGAAGTCTCTCAGAACATTTATAGAGAGAACACTATGTGAAAGGCTTCTGGCCATAAAGAGAATATAGATTGACGAACGATTTGAAACTGGAAGAGTAGTTACGAAGTAGATTCGTAATAGGAAGAGAAGTTAGTTTCGAGTATGAAAAGGAATAATACTTATTGAGTATGGAAGGGCTTCCAGAAGATCTCCTGTGAAGTCTCGTAGAACAGTTAATAGGCAGAACACTAGGGAAGAGGTTTCTGGCCATAAAATGAATAAGATGCTTAGATTATAGATGGAAGAAGGATTTGGAAGAAGAAGGTGCTTAATAAGAAGGCAAGACATGAAGTGGCTTCCGTGAATGGATGGTGGAATGTAGCTTATAAATACAAAGAAACTATTTATAAGCACCATTCAGACAATATCACTTGAATGAGATGCATAGTTGGATGAATGGAGTAGAAGAGACCATGAGAGTGGAGTAATATGCACTAGTATGGACGGACGTCCAGAAGATTTCCAGAAGAATAGAAAGTCTTTTAGAACATTTATAGTAAGAGAGCACTACGGAAAAGGCTTCAGGTCATAAAAAGAGTAAAGTTTTACGAAGGATTTAGAACTGGAAGAGCAGTATAAGAGATGTGTAATAGGAAGAAATCTGACTTCCAAGAATGAAAAGGTGTAAGAAGATTTACTGCGAAGTCTTGCAGAGCAGTTGAGAGATAGACCTCTAGGGTAGAGGTTTCTGGCCATAAAATGAACAATATGCTTAGATTATGGATGGAAGAAGGATGTGGGAGAAGAAAGCGTATAATAAGAAAAGTATACATGCAGTGGCTTCCATGAATGGATGGTGGGCTGTAGCTTATAAATTCAAAGAAACTGAAAGTACCATTCAGACAATACCACTTGAATGAGAAGCTTTACTATGTGGACTTTTTCTGAAGAATAGAAGCATGTAAAGTATCGAAGAGCATATACTGAACCGAGTAAGTTATAAGAAGAATCAGATGCTTAGAGTGTAGATAGTCTTCCAGAAATTTTCCTGAAAAATATAAAAATGTGAAGCAGAGCTGTTAAATTTCGATTACGATTAGTAATCAATTACATTACTTTTTAAAAAGAATCGTAATGATTATATAATCCACTATTCAACAATTTCTGATTACTAATTGATTACGATTACAAATAATAAAAAATAATCAGGATTACTTGCGATTACTGAAAAATAATGAAATAATAATCAAATCAAAACTGACATATATTGAAAAGTCAAAAGTTTTGACAAACAGACTACTATGACTCTCATATCGATTTCGCGAGAATCAAAAGTATTCACAAAAAATCAAAAGTAATCTAAAATAGTCAAAAGTAATCAAAAGTAATCTTTTAAAGTAGTCGAACTCATTTATGATTACTTTTGATTATTTTTGATTATTTTTCAGTAATCGCAAGTAATCCAGATTATTTTTTGATTACTTGTAATCGTAATCAATTACTAATCGTATAAAACTGAATGTAATCGTATTGTAATCATTACTTCTACTTTAAAAAAAGTAATCTAATTACTAATGATTACGATTACTAATCATTACTTAACAGCTCTGATGTGAAGTCTCTCAGAATATTTTATAAATAGAACAGTGGGAAAAATTTAGGATCATGAGAAGAATAAGAAAGGAATATACTATTCCAAACATCCCGAAGCCTTTGATGTTTTCACAGAGTCAAAGATAACAAATAATTGTTGAAACCACAATGGCCAACGAGACCACTGCTCTTTGTCAAATACTTCATCTCATACGAAACAAACAAGTTCGATTTTCCCACAAATTTCATCCATAATTTTCCATAACCAATTTCGCCTAATAGATCAACTTTTTCCACTTATAAGTGTCTCGTTTTCTACTCAAACACACGACTTAAGACAAATCCATTTCATGTCAAATGTTAATCAAATACCGACCAGAAAAAAACTGTATTAATTCTTTGGCTACAGACGAGCATACAGATGAAAACGATGACGATGACGACGACCACGATGAGGAAGGAGCAAAAAATGTATCTTAAGAAAGGCAGCTGCACTAATTACACGTCTGTCAAAATGCCAATTTTAATCGCCACATACAACATACGAGTCCACAAATCTGGCCAAGATGATCAACCGCGTTACATCCATGCACACAGAGATGTGAACATGTATCCTAGCGGCTAACATAGCGACAGATGGATGGATGCGGACGGACGGACGGACGAACGAAGAAATGGACAGAAACTAACAAGTGCATCACACAGTGCTACATCCAATCATGATGATCTACTAACGCAGTTTTACACGATAAACAGAGCTCCATATCGCCCGACAACGACAAAAGCAGCAGCAGCAGCAAGAAGGAGTGGAAAGAGGGAGAGCTAAAGAGAGGCTTGCTGTAGCTGCAGTTGGAGATGGCCAGATCAAATGTTACTAATTTTAGCCAAATCTTTTTAAAGCCAAACGCGCTTTAATCCTTCTTTATACTGACATTTCAGTTGACGGCTGTTACTAATTTTTGTTTATTTCTCTATGCGAGCTTTTTGCTCTGTGATTTTCTGTTGCTGTTGCCTCTATTTTTTCTATTAGATTTGGAGCATTTGTGTTCGTTGCTCATGCGCGCGCTGTTTGCTGCCGGTTTTGGTTTCGCCCGTTTTGCCACTGATTTCATTTTAATTAAACCCCAGCCATGATCATGTAGACTTGCAGCGTAGTGAGTAGGTATGACGCTGACGATCAGCTGTGTATGACGATGGTGGTGTGCGCTAATTACTCTGGCCATCTTAAGGTGAGGTACTGGTACGAGTACATGCGGCGGAGAAACGTTATGATTTAAAGATGGAATTTAACTTGACAGCCTGTAGTTGGCTTAATTTTTAAGTAATTTTTCGTTCAACTTTTTTTCCTTGTACAAAGCTACAGATACGGAAGAAATGGTCTGTGATAAATATCTTTGGCACTGTGGGTTGGAAAGTTAAGGAAGAAAAATAAAAATAACCAATTTTAAATACCATCACCACAACTATAAAATACTGTCTGACAAAATTTAAAAGAAAATCAATTAATTGTATTGGATGAGGAATTGTCTTGGATGTCTATATAAACTATGAGCAAGACGGCTATTTTGCTATTCCATCAAGACACTACGCCACATCACATATCTGCTATTACAAACTCAACGCTATGATAGTCGTATTACTTCCCGATGCAATCTCTCGAGATGTATTCCTATTGGATTATTTATTCCTTTCTAAACTTAATTCACGTTTTATGGTTATTTTGAGGAAAGTTGTTTGATGACAATATATTCCACCTCGAAATACCTACAGCGAAGGTGGAACACATGGATCCATGTTGTGGTACAGCCCCTTCGATGTGCTCTTTTATCACTCTAGAACCGACATTACATTATATTAGATGTCATTATATTTCAACTAGGAACATCTGCAGTAAAAGTTAGAATCAGGATATGGATTAGATTTGGAATTTGAAAAGAAGCCATAAATAGGCCTTCGCAGAAAACCTAAAGATCACCTTTCTGGCAACGATACTTGGATAAGATGCTTAGAGTATGGATGGACTTTCGGATGTTTTCTGGAAGAATAGAAACATGTGAAGTCTCGCAGAACATTTGCTAGACGTACAGTGGGGAAGAGGTCTAGAAAAGAATACTATGCTCTGTTCTTCCAAAGGAAGAAAAATGTGAAGTCTTTAGCACTTAATAGATCAGCAGTTAATAATGAATAATAGCTTAGAGTGTAGTTGGACGAAGGATTTGGAATGGGGGAGATCAGTCACGATGCAGAATAGGAAGAGTCTGGAATGAAAATTTCACTGCTAAAGTACGTAAACTGTGCAAAAAGCCTAACGAAATAGACACTGTCCATTGAAAAAGATGCTTATAGTAAGGATGGACTTCCATAAGTTTTTATGAAGAATATGAAATAGTTAAGTCTCAGACAGAATAGCAGGTAGTAGAAGAGGACGGACGGCCAGATGATTTTCCGAAGAATGAAAACAAGCAAAGTCTCTCAGAGCTCTATGGCAAAAATCGTCAAAATGAAAATAGTATTTTTTCTATAGAATCTCAGGATAGGTACAACGTAATATATAAAATATATAAATATAAAATGTAAAAAATAAAAATCGGAGAAGTTTCAATTAAACTCATATTTTGAATTTTCATTCCCCAAGATCCTTCTCAGATGTCATTCCAGCAAAAGGAGAGGAACTGAAGAAGTTAAATAAAGAAGTCATATTGTGAATCGGGTGTAGTGAAAATTGGAATATTCTCCAATGAATTAAACATGGAGTTGTCTTTAAAAATTTCAATTTCTTTTAGTTTTTTCGTTTGTATTTTTTTGGTCTGTAATCAATATTTGATTTGAACTGGGATGTTGTCCTGGCTCAAGACCATTTTGCTTCTATATTTAATAGAATGCAAATTTATTTACAAATGACATGGTGACATTTAGTATTTGGCTGCAGACTACCACGATCATGATTTCGACCATGTCAAAAGTCTTTTCAAGTGGCTTCGCAGCGACTTTTCAACATCAAACCCGGCCTCTATAAAAAAATACAAACGAAAAAACTAAAACAAATGAGCGTTGGCACGGCAGAAGAATTGCTGGGTAACTATACCTGCATATACACACGCTTACATATGCAACTCAATGAGATGCTTGTAAGATGGCATGTGTGCTTTATTACTTGGTGCGATTTTTTAAACGCAAATTCGGCAAGTGAGTTGTGCTTCTCGCTCGTTTGTGAGAATCATCGCCTTATAGAGGCCGGGTTTGATGTTGATAAGTCGCTGCGAAGCCACGTGAAAATATTTTTGAATAACCAAAGGTGGTGGTGCATAACCAAAGCAAACACTTTTGTTCGATAGAACTGACAATAGGAAGCTTAAGAATATATTTATTTAATATGAACTAATATAGAATGCAAATAAATAAATTAGTGTTAAATAAATAAATATTACTTAATTTTACTGATATTATGTGGTATCAGTAGTTAATAAAAATTTAAATATTTGAAGTGCGTTAATAAAGCAATAAATTTGTTAAAATTACGGGAAGTTGTTTCAAAGAACTTCATCAAAAACGGGGAAAAAATTACATTTGAATTTTGAGATGCGATTAAAATGTGCGTCCTACGGAACTACTACCAAATTTTTTTGCTGGGTAATAATAGGTTATTTCAATTGTTCTAAACAAATTTTAGTTTAACTTTAATTTATTTTTAGTGATGGCCGATTTTCCCGTACTTCAAACAAAGAAATACTGAAATCGTCATTTCAAATCGTCTTTGACTATTTTTGGAGCTTAAGATAGTCAAAATGACGATAAATCGTCACCTCTGCCAAGCTGTATAAGACTATCTGACTAGTCCCCATACACTAGTCCCCATACACTAGTCCCCATACACATGTTTCTTTGTTAAATTTCGGCCCATCTATCCATAGAGATTTCTTTATAAAAGCAAGAGGGCCACACACACATATATGTAATCAATGGTTAGGAATTCTTTAGATTTGAGTTTTTAAATATTGTTTTAATGTCGTAATTGAGGCAATCCCATGTCAAGCGGTACGATTGTTTTGAAAGTTTGTGAATGTTTTCATCTCTTTTTTAGAGGTTTTATTTTTTCTTTTATTTCGATTTTTTAAATGATTTTTTTTTAATTTTAATGTAGTGCTCTTAGTTGTATTTTTTAGCGACTGTGTGAGTTTGTTAATAGTAAAATAATGGGTGCTATTTTTTGCGATTTTTTTTTTTCAAAATATTTTGTTACAAACTCATCCAAAATTAGTTTATTAATTTTTCTATTAACACAATGTATAAAAACAATAAAAAATTCAAAACAAAGTTGTTAATGAGAATTTATATATTTCTATATTATTATTTATTTATATACTACAAAAAATGGAAAAAAATTAAAAATTGTCCATCGACGATTTTTTCTGTGAGTATTCATTATTTGTATACCTTTTGTTAGTAAACTAATGTAGAAATAACAAACTTATGATTTTTCATTGAAATTTTGGTTGATTTTGCAAAAAAAAATATTTGGAAAAAAATCGTAAAAATTAGAACCCATCATTTTAGCACTTCCAAACTCGCACAGTTACTAAAAATAATTAATAAATCATTTAGAAAATCAAAATAATTGATAAAACTTTAAAAAACATAAAGTGGATATACCATTCCACTTCAATAGTTTAAAAGTAACTGGAATTGTCTTGGCATTGTACATTAAAATCGGTCAAGTATTTCAACAGCTACAGACGATTGAATGAACACGCCTTTTTGAAAAAAAAAAATATTTTTTCTCTGTTAAATTGGTCACAATTCGTAAAAAATCAATTTGTTTTTACAAAAATGCCTATAAAATATTTTCATGAGAATAATACATATACCAATTTGCAAAGCAATCTAATCTATCGAGATCAAAAATAGTAGCGCTTGGCATGGAATGACTCATGTGCATAATTAAGATGTCTTTTATTTTCAGGAATTTTTTAGATTTGAATTTTAAAAAATATTATTTTAATATCATACTTGTTTTTAAATGCCCAAAAATTATTAGGAAATACAGTGACATTTCCACTCAAATAATTTGCACCACTTTGTTGAGTTCCTGCCCACTGTGTTCTGGACTTTAATACTCTAATTTTTAATTATTTCAATAGTTTCTGTTCAAACTGCAGATACTTAAATGCGGAAATAAAAATGAACTTTAGAAATAAACCAACCAAAAGGATTACAGCAGCGAGAAGGCAAAGATTAAAATAGATTACATTCTTTCTTAAATAAAAAATAAAAAGATAACAAACGGCTTAAAGATAGATAACAGTGGCAACATAATCATGTTAAGAATCACACAGCACAGCTGACTAACCAACTAAGGCCTCGCTGTTAAACAACAGATCGAACAACATTAGGTTTGAACTGTTGCGAGCAGCCAATAGATTTTACTAACATACCAAGACTATGTTAAAAACATAGTTTTACATAAATATGCACATTACTAGTGAAACCGTGGCAATTAAATTAGGTATTCCACCACAATAACGACAACGATAATAATAATAATAATAAAATTAAACTCTTTTTGTTTGGATGATCCAGATATTAGCATAATGATCAGATAAATTTATCAATTTATAATACATTAAAATCACTCTGAACTATTTACGATGATGATGAACTCTTTTGTTAAGCTGACTAAAACGAAAAGTCAACGAAAAGTCATCGAAAATCATTTTGTCAGAGCGCTGTTCGAATTTATGATAATCAGATAATCAACGGCGGATTAAACGTAACTCAGCTTTTGATGATGGAAAAACTTGTTTTGACTGTGGGGCATTTAAATTAGAAAAAAAAACATATTAATGCAAACAACAATAAAAAACTAAAAAAAAAAGTTTTTTTTTTATAAACATTTATCAAGCCAAAAGTGGGTGTGTTTTCATACCCAAGTTTGCAGTGAAACACCTGAAAAGCCATCGCAGATGACTAAGACAGATGGAAGGACGGACGGACGGCCAGCCAGTCAGCCAGCCATATGGAAAACATAAAAGACTCGTTGCAGATTAAGAACGACCTTTCAGCAGATACATGCCAAAGGCATAATTAGAAAATTCTTTATAAAGTCAATAATAAAATTGGCTTAGGCCATTCATTAGCAAGATTTCAATTAATTAAATTTTTTAAACGATCCAGGGTCAATAGGCGGGCGGGTGCTAAGCGAAAAGATATGTTTCAACGGCAGTGGATGATCTGCGAATGTCGTATTAATGAAATCCGTAGATTTATGGGGTGATGGAATATTTTGGGGATTTTTGGTTTATAAAATACAGTGAATTTTAATTTTTGCGTCTTCTTCGTATCCAGAAAAGATCAACGAAAATATTAAAAATATGAAAATATTAAAATGTTAAAAAATTTTAAAAATATTAAAAATATTAAAAAATATTAAAAATATTAAAAATATTAAAAATATTAAAAATATTAAAAATATTAAAAATATTAAAAATATTAAAAATATTAAAAATATTAAAAATATTAAAAATATTAAAAATATTAAAAATATTAAAAATATTAAAAATATTAAAAATATTAAAAATATTAAAAATATTAAAAATATTAAAAATATTAAAAATATTAAAAATATTAAAAATATTAAAAATATTAAAAATATTAAAAATATTAAAAATATTAAAAATATTAAAAATATTAAAAACATTAAAAATATTAAAAATATTAAAAATATTAAAAATATTAAAAATATTAAAAATATTAAAAATATTAAAAATATTAAAAATATTAAAAATATTAAAAATATTAAAAATATTAAAAATATTAAAAATATTAAAAATATTAAAAATATTAAAAGTATTAAAAATATTAAAAAATATTAAATATATTAAAAATATTAAAAATATTAAAAATATTAAAAATATTAAAAATATTAAAAATATTAAAAATATTAAAAATATTAAAAATATTAAAAATATTAAAAATATTAAAAATATTAAAAATATTAAAAATATTAAAAATATTAAAAATATTAAAAATATTAAAAATATTAAAAATATTAAAAATATTAAAAATATTAAAAATATTAAAAATATTAAAAATATTAAAAATATTAAAAATATTAAAAATATTAAAAATATTAAAAATATTAAAAATATTAAAAATGTTAAAAATATTAAAAACATTAAAAATATTTAAAATATTTAAAATATTTAAAATATTACAAATACTAAAAATATTAAAAATATTACAAATACTAAGAATATTAAAAATATTAATGTAAAATCAAATACGTTCTTTGCCTCTTCTCAAGTTTGGCTCTGTAAAATATTTCTCAGGCCTCCGGGAATTTTTTCGCTAATCCCCTATTTGAACTTGATTTATTGTCCATCCCATTCACTCCCAAATCGATTTCTTATACAAATCTCATTAAAAAATTCTTTGCAAGATTTATGGTGAACATTCGCATGGGCAAAACAAATTGCAAAATCTAGACAACACGCCTCCCAGTTTCCCAGCCCTAACAAGCAATTCAAAAGTCTTTTGCTCAATCGCGAAAACAAAAAAAAACAAACTTAAACGTTTCAGATAATTTATAATGAAATAATGAACTCAATATTGTTGACAATTCGTTACAGCTGTTGATGGCACCGAAACCAACTCCAAGAGCAACAAAAAATACAGACTGAGTGACAGACAGACAATTTAAAATCTGCCATAGAAGCATCGATAAAATATGATCTTCTAACCCTCGATACATTTTCACTTTCAATACAAAATTTCCCAATAAAAGCAGCACAAAAAGGCAAAAGGAAACGTAATTTATGAGTTTCTATTCAAACGATTGCCACCACCAGCAACAACAATATCAAATAGCAAAAACGTACAACAACAATGAAACGTAATGACATTTAGCAAAACATTAATCAATAAATTTGTTTTAATGTCAACAAAAACATAAACACAAACACACAGCATTGGATGCAACAACAGACATCAAAAACAACAACAACAATATCAACACTATATCGTTCATGCAACATTATTAACATCGTCGCCGCCGCGTCATCAGAAGAAGCCTCACTTGAGTGTGGAGATGCAGAGTTCACATTGTGTGTGTGTTCGTCTAAATAATAGAACATGCCACAGAAACAAAACGTTGCCGCTTTCACATGGTAAAGAGAACAAAAGATATATTTGCTGTTACAAACTGGGCGAGGATTTGCTGAAGTATCCTTGTCCTAAGTGTCCTTTGAATTATAATGTGTCCATGCGTTTTGTTTTGCGCACACAACACATTCAATAGAGGTGCTAATAATGGAGATGATCTTTTTTTAAAAGACTTATCCCATAATGAACTGTTCCACTGTTATCTGTCGCATAGGGAGAGGGTGAGAGCTTAGGGGTGAATGGATTTATAAATAAAATTTATATGAGCCACATTTTGTACGGAAAATATGTATACACAGTCCTCTTAAATAAATTAGAAACACTCATTTGGAATACAAAATAGGAATCTGATATTTAAAAATTATAATGTAGAAGAGATGACCAAAAAGGCAAGGTACACAAACTAAATTTATCAACAATTGTCTTCTCAGTCTGTGACTTATTTGTGAATGCCAGCTCAATCTATTTCCACAAAATAAGAGATATTTCATTAAAGAAATTTTTCATTACAAATAAAAATTTTGTTTATATAAATTATATACATATTAAGCCTTCGTTTACATAAAGAAATGATTATTTTTTCTATGGGAAAGTATGCTTAGAGATTTTATATATAAATTGTGTCTGAAAAAATATAAAAAAATATACATAAATTAAAAAAATACTAAAGTTCAGTTTTATTTTTTTATGGATTTTTTCGTACCAAGAAAAAACTATTTTTCAAAAAAAAAAATTCAATATTTTGGCGACTGTTTTCAAAACGCCGCTTGAACATGAAAGTGATATTTACATGATGTGTATCCCTTACCTTCAGGTGATAGTATGATAGTACAAATATTAAATATACCTTTGTCGAAAATTGAAATTTTAGTAAAAAAATAAAAAAAACATCAAAATTTTTTCAATATTTTTTTTCAGTATAGAAGACCAAAATACCTAGACTTTTTTAGAGCAGAAAAAGTAAAATCGGCGATATTTGCCAGCCGAAAAAGTGAAATCGGGAGCGAAATTTGTATGGGAGCTATATATAAATTTGAACCGTTCTAACTCATTTTCATCACAGATGATTTCAGTTGTAATATAAGGTATTGTGCCACATTTAAAGAAAATCGGGTAGAATTTTGGGTCTCTAGAGTAGCAACAGTCAAATTAGGAGCTATACATAAAACTAGACTGATCTGCCCACTGTCTCCACAGATGTTTCTATTTGAAATATGAACTGTTGTGCCAAATTTGAAGAAAATCGGTTAAATTTTATGCTTTTTGGAGCAGAAAATGTCGAATCGGGAGATACATTTGTATGGGAGCTATATATAGGGTTTTCTAATATGTACTTGACAACTTTGAATTTAATTTGTGAATGCACTATTTCACTGATCATCTCACTGTTACTTTCCTTTTTTCCAGTAAATTCAACAGTGGTTCCGAATCAAAATTCATCGGCAAAAAATCAAGAACTGTTGTTCCACTAGACATTTTTGAGTTCTGTAAAAAATCAATTTAGACAAGGACCCAAAGATTAACATTAAAAATGGGGAAATCGGATATATTTCGAAATAGGCTCAAAGATAATGTAGCCATCTTTGAGCCTATTTTTCGATTTTAAAGGAAACTAACATTTTTATTTTTTAGTTTTTATGTTTTTAACATATTTTTACGTATTTGTCCATAATGCGAAGAAAAAATTTTATTTTTTTGTTTTACAGATTTTCACGTTTTTCAGATTTTGAAAATTAAAAAAAAAACGTACTTTCTTTTTTTAAGAGATTTTGCATTCAATTTTTTCATTAGAAATTGTTGTTTCTTAGCTTTATTATGACGCCAAAACTATGTTTGTGCCAAATATAGTTTGGTTGTAATGAATATTGTATACAGACGTGTCAAATTAATGATGAGTATATCTATTAAAAATACTTAAAATGACATAATTCTATCTGTATTAGTTGAGCATTAGCAACCATATAAAATTTCCGCCTTAGTTTATCCATATTTTGCTTTTGAGGGGGGTGGATTTAAACGATTGTTGATGCTAAACTAAGACACCTCCTAGTACACTTTCGTTTTGAGCTAGCGTGTTACGATGAGACGGACATGACTAGGTCGTATTATAATTTTATGATTTTTGACATCACTAGCGTGGATTGTTTCGAAAATCTGCGTATTTGTGTGTATTCTTTATATACAAATATTTTATACCTCGTTTGTTTTATTTTGGTCTGTAATCAATATTTGATTTGAACTGGGATATTCTCCTGACTCAAGTTCATTTTGCGGGCTAGGAATCATGATAGTGGTTGTGTGCAGCCAAATAATAAATATCAAAAAATAAAATATAGATGCAAAATGGACGGGCGCCAGGAGAATATCCCAGTTCAAATCAAATAGTTTATACCTATTTCTTGAAAAAAATCAACGAGTTATGATCTTGAAAAAAATCAACGAGTTATGATCTAGTCAACATTCAATTCATTAAAAAAAATCTTAAAAATAATGTAAATTATAATTAATATTTAAAATTATGTCTAAAGTTGATCGCATTTTTTAATTTTCTTATTCTCCTGTAAAGAAATAAAATTGAGATAAGCCCTTTCACTTTTTTAATCTACTTTTATTTATCATGCCATCAGAACATCACCCTCTATTATTGTTGCCGTTATTATTGTTATTATTATTGCTATTGCCATACTTATTGTTGTAGTTATTTCTATTGCTGACGATGTTATTGTTGTTTAGTTTCACTTTCGGTCGGTTGCCCATTTAGCACCTCTTTGTGTTGTCACAACACGCTGTTGACATTTCAACAACAGCGGCTACAGAATATTGCGTATTTTTCGAGCGTTCCGTTCATGCCACACATTCAGATTCAAGCGAAAGACACAGACACACACACACCGATACCATTGTGGCAGATGTGCCTTTTTTGGGGGTATTTTTGTTGAAACATCAACGGCCCATTGTTGTCTCGAGTGCCGCAGCACAGCTCAGCTCATCGCATCGTCTCTTTCGGTGACTTTTGTGAGACATTTAGTATAACATTTATTTGGAACAAACTGGATAATGTTTAGAAACAAAGATTTGTTCAAACAATGGTGTATGGCGGCAGTGGTTTCTGGTTTATGGCCGTCCATGAAAGTCAAACTGACTTCGGATGAACTCAAGCGAGAAGGTCACACAAGTCACGGAGGAAGACAGACAGAGAGAGAGAGAGCGAGGTCGAAAGTGGTTCTAATGAAATGAAGGGGCCACAAATCATATTGGTTGGGAAATGGGATTATAGAAGGGAGACCAGGAGACTTTTTCTGCAAAAATGGCTGGATGTAGACTTTGAAGGAGTACCTAGATGAAATGGATGATGTGTTGAAATTGGCAACACTTTTCATCACATGAAATCAACATCATATTTCTGAGTTGCATTAAAATTGCTGGAAATAAAGTTTTCTGAATGATGACCCAGATGAAGTGGACACTGTTGTCAACTTTTCATCATCTTTATTATACAGACTTCCCTTTTGGGTACAGCTCTAGTTTTTCTTTTGATTATAAAATCTAGGTCCTGGATTTTTATTATTTCCAAAAAAATGTTTCCTTAAATGACCACAATTTTTTTAATTTGCATCACGAGGGATGTACCCTAGTGTAATTTATTAAAGCTGATCTCTACTTCTTTCCATTTCTGGTTCTTCCTTTTTTTGAAAGTGATCACTTTCAAATCGATGCAACCTAATGATGTGATCTCATCCAGATACATTGTTAATCGCGCAACGACGCGATAAATTGTGTGTGAAATATAATCTAGAAAGAAGGAGAAGAAGAGGAGGAAAAAAGCTTGGCAAAAAAAAACACTCCAAACAATTTAATATAAGAGAGCAACTATCGCACAGATCTGAACAAACTATGCGATCTGACAACAGCAACAAACTCAAGCCGAATTCATTTGCTGCCGTATATGCGAGCCCCGGTTTAGCTGTCAAATAGAAATTGATCGATTGCAAGAAAATGCCTTCATTGATAAATACACAATAAATCATTGTGTAATTTATAGTTGCTACGCGCAAATAGCAGTAAACGACATTTAAGGTGACTTACCATAATTTCACGCTCCAACAATATAACACTGGCAACACAAACAAACAACACACAAGCAAAAAAACAGCAGCAACAACATCACAAGTGTATGTTGTGTTGGGCAGCAACATCAGCATTAGATCGACATCAACATCAACATCGTCATCATCATCACCAGGCAGGCAGCCACCTCATCAACGGCAGCAGCAACATCATCTCATCCACAACAGCCACAACTATGTACATCAGCAACAGCATCACCAGTGGCCAGTGTCCAGTGTCCACTTGGACATTGCCATCGTCATCGCGACAAGTGACGCCAAGATTGCTTTTTAATGTTAAATTGTTGCAGCGATCACAGATCCACATACACACACACACACATCGATCACATCACCTCACATCGCTGCATTTGATTCAATTCCAATTCGAACCGATTCAATTCGTTTCGTTTCATTTCGAATGCAAACAAATGTTGTTCGAACAACGCCAAAAACAATTTTACAACTTGAGATAATTTTTTACCATATTCTTGGCCATGGCAGTTGTTGTTCACATCATGGAAAGACAGACAACGCACAAATGTCTCCGCACAAGTGTGAGTACTCACAGCAATTATGTGCCACGACGTGTCCAAGTACCTATGTATGTATGTAAGTGTGCAACTAAAAGTGCGTGTGCATGCAAGTGCGTTTTTTCTCTTGGCCGCAGAGCAAAACCAAAACTGAAAAATAAACACCTTTGCGACACAAATCATTTAACGACGTTTTTCGCATTTTCTTTGTCTAGAGAAGAGGGGAGGGAATGAACCCCATGAAAGAAACCCAAAAGGAAAAGTTAAAAATTCAAGTTTCTACATTTTACAGAAAACGTGTAGAGTAGCACTTTTTAGACAAAAGTTGTCCAAAAATTGAAAACCGCAAATTTTTTCCTGTGAAAACAGTTCAACAATTTGAAGTATTTTCTTAAAAAAGTGGCCGAAAATTTGTTAACTCAAAGTCTAATTTTCCTCAAATAGGATATTATATATTTGCAAATAAAATTGCCGACTTTGAAAACAGTGAAATTTATTCCATAAAAAATTAAGCCAATAGTAGGTATTGTTTCCGTTTTTAGGTAGCTAGCTATTAACAAATTAATAAAAAGATTTCGATTTCTCGTTTACTCGATTCGTTAATTGTTTGGTGATTGTTCGTAAACCACTTCTCCGTGAAAGTAAAATTTACAACAGTTGTAGTATAATCCTAAAATTCTACACAATTTACAGTTGAAATTGAGAAAATAAAATTTGAAATTCAGAAACAGAGAAAAAAACAATACAAATTGAAAATGAGAATTTGAAATTGAGAAGTGGAATTTTAAATCGAGAAAATGAAAATTGAAATTGAGAATAAACAAATTGATATTCAGGAATTTAAATTGCAATTATTATGTATTTTCTTATTTTAAGTTGTTTATTCTCAATATCAAATTGCAAATTTATGAATTTCAAATTTTATTTTCACAATTTCAATTTACTTTTCTGAATTTCAATTTGTTTTTTCTCATTTTCAATTTGCATTTCTCAATTTCAATTTGTATTCTCTCAATATGATGTTGTATTTTTTACCATCCACCAAAATCAATTGTTTCTCTAAAAATCCCACATACTTTAAAGAATAGTTGAAGCGTTTCCGCATAACTAAATACAAATTATTTTTCGAAGTTATAGCACTTTAAATTGGTGGGGATAAAATATTCAAATCTATTGAACCAACTTGTCTCAAATCTCTAGTGCATATTATGGTCCATTTCAAATGATTCGATTTTTTGCCCAACATTTTGATGAAGTTTGAGCTTTTTCTCAAACAGTTGCCATTTTTATAAGAAAAAGTGTGCTATAGCCAAATAAATGAATGACTCACTATCAGCAAGAGTTTTCAAAATATGGTGGACACTTGACGGACAATATTTTTTTAATTATGATCAAAAAATTAAGATAAATTATGACAAAAAATGAACCATCAGGGTCTTAAAGTCATAGTTACAAGCCGACCCATAATTATTGGCGGCGGCGGCTTTCGGCTGATTTGCCGGCTAGTTTTATCATTTGACCACCCCATTTTTTGACAATTTTGGGAAAATAGAAGGAACAAATTGTATTGGTTTTTAATACCTTTTCTTTTATTTTTTGACAAGTTGTTAATATTCGTAAATATTAGCCAATATTAGCCAATTTTCCCATAATTTAATATTATTATCCCATACAATTATTTTTTGGGAGTGGGAATCCATTCCCAAAATTTATAATATGGATCTTTATTACTTGGTGCGATGTTTTAAACGCATATTCGGCAAGTGAGTTGTACTTCTCATTCGTTTGTGAGAATCATTTACTGGGTGGAAATGATGATAGTAGTAGTCTGTAGCCAAGCATACTGGAATTGACTTATATAAATGCGACTTTCAAATCAAAATACAATCATTCAACTTACTATAGACGTCATCATATAGTGGGATACCAAATTCAAAGAAAGATCCATAGATTTCACAGTAGTAGGTTGTCTAAGTCGACAGTTATATTTTCTTTTGTAATTTTAAGTGGGTTGCCAATTTTGGTAGTAAGATTTGACTGAGATAGAACTCCGCCAAATCTCGACGGCGTTGTTGAAGTCGATATGAGTCGATGAAATCGGCAGCGGCGCGGTTCGTGCAGAAACATGCGGCGGCTTGTCGGCTTAAAATCTCTGCTTAAAGTATCTTCTACGACATTTTGAATTTTTGATAAATAAATATCAACAAACTATTTTAAATGTCATTTTCGAGTTTAAAATGCCAAATTGTTATACACAGTCCATCGGCAAAATAGTCATTAAGTAGTATTATCTGTATTTTAGAAATCATCCTATATAAAGCATCTCAGATACTTAAACTCAACTCATCAAATCCTAAATATATAAAAAATCCGATAGAAAAGCATGCGAGGTTTTCCATATAAGAAACTTTATATGACGAAAGAGTCTACAGAAGAGCATTTTTGCTGACAGAAATATATTTTCGTCCCGGTATAATATTCATGTCCTTTGTTGAGACGATCATCAGTGCTTTAGTGTATAGAGTACATGTGCTTTTATCAGTTGTAAAAGGTGATTTTTTATCTATTATCTTTTTGGCAACACTGGTTTAAACAGCTGACGCACGTTTCGTGTTTTGTTTCACTGTCAAACATCTTCAGTTTGGTCTATAATTTAATCATGAATCGTCTTACAAACGAACAACGCTTGCAAATTGTTAAATTTTATTATCAAAATACGTGCTCTGTTAAGAAAGTTCATCGCGCGCTTCTTCAATTTTATGGTCAATTTAATCGACGCACTGAAGCGGCTATTCGGACTATTGTGACTAAATTTCGCACCAAATTTACATTGTTGGACATTAAACCACCAACACGCTTACGTAGAGTGCGAACTGAAGAAAATATCGCAGCTGTATCGGCCAGTGTTAATGATGACCATAAATTATCGATTCGTCGCCGTTCGAAGCAATTGGGCCTCTGTTACTCAAAAACGTGGAAATGCCGAAATTGGACTAAGCGGATTGACCAGCAGTCAAGGTCAACATTTGCATGAAATAATCTTCAAACATTAAATTATATGTACCGCGCGACCGTTCTATCGATTCAAATAAAGATTTCATGCATTTTTCTGAATTTTATGTGTTTTTTTTTGAAAAACTTTTCTATAGCTTTTAAAAAATCACCCTTTATATATGTGCCACTTAGAATGATAGTGGTCTAAGTCCCACTTTATCCGTTCTGAGATATGCAAAGGTTTATGTTTGAGTCAATCGAAAAATATCTTGTCACAGAAGACAAATTTTTCTTTTCTGAGTATATCCTACTACTATATCGAACTTTTATAAAAGAAATCGATAACATTGGTAACTCTACTTTCACATGATGAACTGACTAAGACCACAATTACTCTTCTCAAAAGTGAAAAAATAAACAAACAAAAATAATTTTATTCGCAAAAGTAATATTTCCTTACCAAAATTGAAAGAAAAACATAATATTTTTTTTTTTCAACAAAATATATATAAATATTTACTGGTTGTTCATATAGAAACTTTATATTGAAATTATTATTTACTTTTCAAATAATTCAATTTTATATGTTACAGAAATTATCTGAATAACTTAAAGTTGACATTATAAATAAAAATATGTTTGTTTACTTCACCACACATCAATATCAGTGGATATAGTGTAATTTATAACACTTTCAAACTAACACTAAAGACTATTTTGGTGTGCATAAAATGAGTCAAATGTCATTTTAACGGTACATTTTTTATAAATGTCAAAAATAAAAGTTCTTAAATTAGAGATCTGATTATAGTAAAGAGAGAAATCGGCATATCTCATTTTTTTGAATTTTTGAATTTTAAATAAAATTGTTTACTTTTGACTTAGAATTACTACATTGTCCAAGAGCATTTTTGAAACAAAGTAGAGACCCTATAATTCTGAAAGGGCATGTTGAGTAGATCATAATTGTAGAATAAACTTATAGTGCAGCTGGTCTGAGTTTCATTTTTAAGTGGATCAAAGTTTTCATTTTTTTATCGAAGGGAGCATTATACTAAGTGAGAAAAGTGTTGTATATTAGTGTCTGAGAGAATTCTTATTGTCAGAGCTATATTGTGGAATTGTATGGGGATTATTTCTGTGGAAGATCTTAACCCACTAGTTCCTCACTTTATAGGTCAATTTGACCCCTTTGTCGATAAAATCAAAAAAAAACTTTGAAAAAGGACATTTAGAGATTAAAAGTTTACCGGAAATTGTCAGTGGAAGACACCTCAGTTGTTAATAAAGACCTTGACGCTTAAATAGCAAAATTACTCACCAACTTATACAACCAAATTACTATGGTTAAATGTAATGTGGGTATTTCGTTAGAGCTCGCTAAAAAAATACAAATTGGAGCTTTTTGCAAAATTTTCATTTTGCGGGAGATATGGCTAAAATGATTTGCACTCGTGACATTTTTGTTTTGTAATTTTATCGCGGCTGATTTTTATACACTCCACGAGAGTATTATGTCTTTGTGCATTTGTTTGTAACACCCAAAAGGAAGAGAGATAGACCCATTGTTAATTATACCGATCGTCTTAGAATCACTTTTTGAATCGATTTAGCAATGTCCGTCTGTCTGTCCATCTAGCCAGAACGAAATGAAACTTTTCACAACGAAGTTTTTCGTGACAAGGACGAACGCTATTTAATTTGAAGAAAATCGGTTCAGATTTAGCCCCCATACGAATTTCACTCCCGATTTGACTCTTTTCACTCTAGATAACACATATTAGAACAGATTTTCTTCAAAATTGACAAAACATCTTATATTTGAACTAGAAACACCTGTGGTGGAAATGAATCAGATCGGTTTAGATTTATATATAGCTCCCATAGAAATTTCGCTCCCGGTTCGATTTTTTCAGCCCCAGAAACCACGTGTTTTCAGAGAATTTCTTTAAATTGAGCATAACACGTTGTACTTGAGTTGGAAGAACCTACTGTGTAAGTGGGTCACATCATTCCATTTTTGGATATAGCCCCGATACAAATATTCGCTTCGATTTGACATATTGGGTCAGGTCATATTAGACTATGATTAGGAAACGTTTTTACTTTTTTACCGAATTGAATTGTGTTCGGATAGAAAGTGGAGTGTATCATATAGTCGGGCCCGCCCGACTTTAGTCTTTCCTTACTTGTTTTCATTTGTATTAAGGTTCCGCCTCTGCAAATTTTTGCGAATGGAAATTTTGATTTATTACTGAGTTCATAGTTTACCAATTCTTTGGCATAGCCACTTTTCCCAAAATATCCCAGCGAGGATTCCTTCCCCTGTTATTTTCTTTTATCATTTTGCGTGTGTTTATAGGTATGCCTGTCGCCCGAGAGAGTGTGTGTGTGAGTGTGTTGTTGGAAAATGTAACTTTTCTAACCAAACTAAAACTAAATCGAAGTGACATTTGACGTGACAGTAATCAACAACGTGTCAAAATTAAATAACTGTCAGTTTAAATATGGCCACAAGAATTAGCCTCATGCATAGTGATAGTCTGCTGATGGCTGCTGTTGCTGTTGATGGTCTGCACTGCACTGGACTGGACTGCTGAGTGCAGCAGTATGCAGCAGTATGCAGCATGCTGCATGCCGGCCGGCCGGCTGTCTGCATGCCAGACAAACCAGCAAAAACAATCATCGTCATCATCATCGCCATCGCCATCAACAACATCAGCAGCACCATCTCTATGGCCATCATCAGCATTGTCTGGGCTTTACCATCATCATATAGACATTGTCGTCGTCATCATCATTATCATCATAAACTGCATCAAATGGCCTCGTCTGCAACGGGCAACGTATTTAACGGCCAACCAATTGCCCGGCCGCTGGGTTGGCAACTATATCGGGAATGTTATAATTTATTTAACCAAGCCGACCGTGCAAAAATATTAAGACTGGCAACAATGATTAGAAGCTTTGGCCAAACCAAACCCGCAACTATTCGATTCGATGGCAAATATGAAAGAAGGCAAAAACACAAAAAATCACTACTAAATGGACATCGAGCGAGAGAAAGAGATGCCCGATGCTGCCAGAAAAGAAAGTGTGGGAAAAATTTGTTAGTAAAATTTGTGCTGCTGCTGCCGCCGCAGAGCAAAAGCCAGCGCAAAAAAATATGGATGAAATGCAATTTAATCGCATCAAATGCATTTCAATTCATGGCCAGCAATTGGACTTAAGCTGTGTCATATTACAATTTGATTATTTCGTATTGAGCAGTTGGGACGGGAGTTCCTCCGGACTGCCTTTGGCCACTACAGCGCTCCTAGCTCGGAATGTCTGGCTGAATGTTGGCTGTGGAAGGCAAATCGAGAGCATAACAAATCAGCATGCGTAAGCACGTTTATGGCCAGCGATTAGTCAATGTCATCATACATTCATGTTGCATTCATATGCATTGTGCTACATGTGGCACCGTCTTAGTCGTCGTCGTCTTCGCATGCACAAGGCACGGCTTGAATGCTTATTGTGGATGGCGGCTGGCCGAGCGTAGTTGCCATGCAAAACTGTGTTATTGGCATCACAGCCTCTTCTTTTTTCCACTGAAAGCGTTTTTTCCTCTTCTTCTGCCACATTTGTGGCATGAATGAATTGTGTACAGCTTATGACTATGTTCGTTTGCTTGTGCGCATTTGTGTTCAGATGAATGAGTGGCACATGCACAGCCATTCCTTTTAGTGTGAATCACATTTGATATTCATGCATGTTGGCATTTCAAATATTAGTTTGTTTAGAAACGCTGAAGTTTCGTAATCGAAGTTCGAAACAATCGAATTTGTTTGCACCAGTCACTCAGTGCTTATCTGAACTAGTCTTCGATGGAAAAGTAATTCGAGATTTAAAAATATGATAGTGATTTTAGATAGTCAAAGGAAAAGAATGAAAACTTGCACAACACTACAAACCACACACCAAACAATTGTTTGAAAAATAATTATTATGTTGTCTTGTAATGAATAAAATAAGCTAAAATTCTTAAAACTTAAAGATATGTGTTTTCAGGATATTCAAGGATTAAGGATATTTTTAATTTTTGCAGTTTCTCATTTCGACAGCATTAACGTTTATAATTTAGATTAAGTACCAGGAACGCCATCATGAATCTTATGGAGCTTTTTGCGGACACTATTAGATATTCATAAAATTTATTTTACAATAATCGAAGGTATATTTTTTTGTTTAGAAAAGAATATATAAAAAACTAGTCACAATACACTGTGGTGTAGGTACGAAAAGGTTGTTACATTCATAATTTAATCTGTATTTGTAAAAAAAATTTGAACAAAAACTTTGAATGGATATAATTGATTGATTGAATATATAAATCTGAACCGATCTAACACATTTTTAGCATAGGTTTTCTGAAATATAAGACGCTTTCCCAAATTTGATGATAATTTGTTAAATATAAATTAAATCGGGGGAGTCATTTATATGAGAGCTATATATAAATCTGAACCAATTTCGCCTATTTTTACCAGAACTATTTCTAGTTAAAATATATGACGTTTTGCTAAATTTGAAGAAAATCTATTGAAATATGTGGTTTCTAGAGCGGAAAAAGTAAAATTGGAAGCAACATTTGTATGGGAGCTATATCTAAATCTGAACCAATTTGCTTCAAACTAAATAGCGTTCGTACTTATCCTATAAAACTTCGTTGTGCAAAGTTTCATTTAGTTCTAAGAACAATTGCGACCTGGACATTGATTACAAGAATAGTTGGACAGACGGACGGACGGGCGGACATCGCTAAATCGCCTCAAAAAGTGATTCTAAGTCGATCGGTATAATAAACGATGGGTATATCTCGTTTCCTTTTGGGTGTTACAAACAAATGCATAAAGACGTTATACCCTGCGGTGTAGGGTATACAAATATTTTTTAAGATTTGACAATTTTGCCTGGAATTTAAAAAAAGTATATTAGTATCTCATGAAAACCCCACTTTATTTTCAAGCTATGCTAGTCTCTACAATTTCTTACTTTTTAATAATTGAGAATACAGCTTTATATGCATAAAAAATCATTTTAGCGAAAATGAAAATTTTGCAAAAATATCAAATTTGAATTTTTTGTTTATCGCGCTCTAACGAAATACCAAAATTTTTCGTCGAAAATGACCGATCTTCCAAAAAACAGGGACGAATTCTCACCATACTAATTTTGTTGTAAAAGTTGGCGTGTAATTTTGGTATTTAAGCGTGAAGAGCTTTACCCAGCAAAAACTCTCATTACCAAGTAATGTGGGGAATAAGGCAAAACCAAAACCCTTCACTCCTCATTTTTCGGATCCGTTTCTAATTATTTTTATAAAGGGATTGTAAAAAAATAAGTACTTCCACGCACGCTTATGAAAAGTTAATTAATAAGTACTTCTCAACGAGTTGTAAAATAAGTGGCCTTAGGAAGATACAAAATAAGTCATTATTGATAACTAGCCAAATAAGGTATTATCAATAATGGGCTTAATAAGTGATGAAAATAACATTTTTATTAAATTATATATTTTGTATCGACTTGTTAACAATTTGAATACCGAATTTAGGGCTGTTTTTCTTTAAGCCAGGATAACTAAGCTGCGATAACACTGCTATTCTCTGATTCACCACAAAAATGTAGAAAATTAATTTTTAAAATCTGAGGTTCTATGAAATTTAACTTACCAATAACTACTTATTTAAACCATTATATTATATTTCATACTTCAAAATAATGCAGGGCGTAATGAGCTGTCATTACTAAGTAATGCTAAAAATAATGAGGTGTCATTACTAAGTTTTTGCTGGGTATTTACAATGTTGGTGTCTTTGTTGACCACCACCATTTTTTTCGTAAAACATTTCATTCCTTAAACGTCCACGCCAGCAACCGAACGAAATGAGCTAGGAGGTCCAAATATGTCTTATGGTTGCAGATCGGTTGGGATTGAAAGTGAGCGAAATCGGCATAGAGGAAAAATAAAGAGATCTTTCCATATTCGGAAATTTGGCACCAATCAAGCGGCTAAAACTAGAATTATGGTATTCAGTATTAGCACTCGTCGGACTAGGGTCAAAATGGAAAAGGGAGTGAAACTGGTACCAAGCAAACGGTTGTAGCTAAAATCATGAAATTAGGTGAGTTATACCAGTCTGTAACATATTGGATCTTCAATATTATAACTTTTCCTATCAAAATGGTACAGACATTAAGACTGTAGCTGGACCCAAGAAATTGCAAATGGGGAAAATCGGTCTAGAGGGAAATTATTTCTAGCTAATAACGACTGACAATACACCAAATATTTGGGGCATATTTTTGAAGATTGCTGTCTAATGTTCTCTTTTTCATTCGATTTGAATTTTTATACACTCCACGAGAGTATTATGTCTTTGTGCATTTTTTTTAACACCCAAAAGGAAGCGAGATAGACCCATAATTAATACCGACCGACTTAGAATCACCTTTTTGATTCGATTTAGCAATGTCCGTTCGATTTAGTATGTACGTCTTTCCATCTATTCTTGTAATCACGATACAGGTCGCAATTGTAGCCAGATTCAAACGAAACTTTGCACAACGAAGTTTTTCGGTATAAGGACGAACGCTATTTAATTTGAAGAAAATCGGCTCAGATTTTGATATAGCTCCCACACGAATTTCACTACCGATTTGACTCTTTTCACTATAGATACCACGTATTTTGACAGATTTTCTTTAAAATTGACAAAACATCTTATATTTAAACTGGGAACACCTATGGTGAAAATAAGTCAGATCGATTCAGATTTATATATAGCTCCCATACAAAATTTGGCTCCCAATTCGACTTTTTACGCTCTAGAAACCACATATTTTATCACGTTGTCTTAAAATTTGGCAAAACATCTTATATTTAAACTAGGAATACTTGTGGTGAAAATAGGTCAGATCGGTTGAGATTTATATATAGCCCCCCATCACAAATTTCACTCCCAATTTGGCATTTTCCACTCTGTAAACCACATATTTTATCAGATTATCTTCAAATTTGGCGAAACGTCTTATATTTCAACTAGAAACATCTGTGCTAAAAATATTTTAGATCAGTTCAGATTTATATATAGCTCCCATATAAATTTCGCTCCCAATTCGACTTTTTACGCTCTAGAAACCACATATTGTCTTGCCAAATTTGGCAAAACATCTTATATTTAAACTAGGAAGACCTGCGGTGAAAATAGGTCATATCGGTTCAGATTTATATATATAGCTCTCATACAAATTTCGTTCGCGGATTTAATTTTTCCGGCCCATTAACCACATATTGTCACCGAATTTCTTCACATTGAGCATAACACGTTATACTTGAACTGGAAGAACCTATTGTGCAAGTGAGCCACTTTATTCTATGTTTGGATATAGCCCCGATATAAATATTCTTCTCGATTTGACAAATTGGTTCAGGTCATATTAGCCCATGATTAGGAAACATACAAAAATCCTGCCCGTTTTCACTTTTTTTTATCAAATTGAATCGTATTCGATTTTGGAGTGTAACATATAGTCGGCCCCGCCCGACTTTAGCCTTTCCTTACTTGTTGTATATATTGTAGAAGACTATTAATGTTATAATAATGAAGCATCACAATTTTCCTAATATGGTAGTGCACTTCTATGTAAAGTTGACAGCCTCTAATCTGCCGGTAATACTGTGGAGGGTATATAATATTTGGCCCGGACGAACTTAACGCCTTTTTTACTTGTTTTTACTTAGTATAATGCACCCTCCGACTAAAAAATGAAAACTTTAATCCAACATGACCTTTCAGAATTATAGGATCGGTACTCTGTTCCAAAAATGCTGTTGGACAGTGTTATTGAAATAGATATATCCTTTAAAATTAAAAGTCTTGTGAAAAGGAGAAAAAAATCACCAAATTTTAAAATGAGTACACAAGGTGTTATACGTACGATCTCTAGTATGTTTATAGGTTATAGTCTTGTTCAGGCCCAATAAAACAATAAAATTGATACACGGTGCTATTCTATAAAAGACAAACTTTTGGAATTTATTTCCGCGTATTATAGAAATCTGTAGAGGTATGTTATTAATGCACTCTTTTGGATGCACAATTGCAAAGGGATATTCCTATATCTTCAATAGTTTAAAAAAATCCTTAATTTTTTTCCTTATCATGATTTAGTATTTTTAATGTATCGTACTAATTCAGATTTTATAAAATTTGAAAAAATTTCTATAACTTGGCACCAACAACAGTTTTCACCTAGTCCTTATATGGGAACGAAGCAAACATTCACATATTTCCAAAAATTTCTTGAATATGCGTTTCATTTCTAGCTTTCTTCTTTCTTAATCACCAATGAGGGTGGAGTGGATTTTAAACTGGTCACATTCCTCCAACTAATCACAACGCTTAGTGAGGCTTCTCCATAAATAAAACTTCCCATGAACACCTCCTGACAGTTGATAGTTGACATTTGAACGAATCGTTGTATGGATCATTGTATTCCTTATTTTCCTATTGACCATATTAATTTTCATGACATCAAATAAAATTGTCATTATAGCAGTGGCGCTCACATTTCCATCCATCCATATAATTGACATCTCTGGCGAAACGCTAACAATGAGAGAGAGACATTTCAATCTGCATAACTGTCGCTGGCAAACGGAACATCGATGCCTGGCCAGTCGGTACATACCGTCCATATCATATCGTCTCGTATCGTCCGTATCATTCATCTTGGCAATTTCCCAATTCATTTGTTACACATTTTTCAAGCCTTTTTTGAACTCTTGGCTAAAATTGTTTAGCCTTACAATATCATCAGTGTCGTCATGGCATCACGCAAACACAGCAACGCGAACAAAAAAAAAACTCAAAACGAAATGACCAATAAATCACTTTAACCAAATAGTTATTGTTGGTCAATTGCAATGGCCAACAACAACAATAGCAACAGCAACAGCAACATCATCAGCGTCAGACTCGGCCAAAGTAAATCATACTCTTGGCGGACATATCTGTGGCGAAGTCGGTGGTTTTGTTGTTGTTGTTGGGGGGATATAACTATACAGTTGTATGCTGCGTTTTTCTCTCTCGTTTTTTTCGTTTGTTTTGGTTTCTGATTGGTTTTGAGAAGATCACCTCCGATACTAATTTGGTCATTAATTGCATTTGTGGTTGAGTACTCACGACTAAATTCTTGAAATACCCAAAAGGCATACCAAAAGCTCATAAATAATGGTAGCAAGCAGGCCACAGCCACTACCAACAACCAGCAGCGGCCAATGATATTTAATAAATGTGCCAAAACAAGTCATAGATGGCTGCAACGCACTGCCCTGACTGACGGTGTCTCTATCGTCTGACGAGGATGAGGCTGTAGCCAAGGAAGATTATGATGATTATGACGCTGATCAGATCATCATCATTTTCCTCGCTCTTTGCTAAATTTTATAAACAATGAATATGTTTCACCGGTCTGGTCTCTCCAGTCTTTAAGGTCTCTTGCTTTTTTTTTGGTTAGTCAACGGAAAAATCCCCGCTAAAATGGAGTCTGCGGGGTGATTGAAAAAAATTGAAAAAAAAACTGTGAGTTTTCTTGCCAAATGCCGCCATATATATGGCCGGTAATCACAAGTCGAGCAAACGTTTAACAGAGCTGTTCGAAGATGAGTTTTACAAGCAACGCCAACGAGCCATCGACCATTTCGAGTATCCACCAGCGAGCGTCCATATTGTCAAAACATTAGAGATGTCAACTTATCATTTATCAATATGGGCATGCGCTGGTGTTTTCCTCCTAAGCATACATACAAAGTAATCGAAAGCAGATAGACGTTGCCAGCGGCGGCTGCAAGGGTAGAATGGCTTTCTCGAAGGCCTTATTAAGCAGTCTAAGGAAGGAATATAAGTGGAGTGAATCTTCAAAGAGAAGAAATAGAAAAGAAACTTAAAAAAGTTTCTATGAAGTACTTATTGTTGGAATTTAGGAAAATGCTCTATGCACATATTAGAAGCACAATATATGTATAGGGTCCGCCATCTAACGTTCAACTATTCAATCGTTGGACTATTATTTGTGGGGTGCCCGAGGCAGCCATTTGAATTCCATTATTAACCGGAAGGATTGTAATTTCAAATAAAAAAGAAATTTGAGAAAATATTCAGTAGTTTTTTATAGCATTTTCAAAAAAAAAGTTATTTGGCGGACCCTTTATATATTTTTCAGTGTTTATGGCGAAAATGTTACGAAAATAACAAAATATCCATAAGTATGCTTTTGAAGTAGATTTCCAATATGAATAGAAATAACACAAGACGTATTTGTGGCGTTATCGAAGTAATTGTGTTATTTAAAAGGCACAAATATATCTGAACAATATGTGTGAAATATAATATAAATGTCACACTGTTCCACGGTGGCCTAGAGGTAGAATTTTTAGCGAATTTTTGCTCTGGCTGAGTTTGAGCGATGACCAAGTTTTTGTATTACAGATTTTCACTTTTATCAAATTTTTTCTTTTTTTTTCGACTTTGCACTTTAATATTTTAATGTTTATATACATGAATATCAATTCTAATAAAACAAATTCGACTGCCGAATCTCATAAATTGTGAGAGAAACAGTTCGACAAAATCGAAAAGAGAAATTACTTTTTTCAATTTTCAAAATCTTTAAAAGGTGAAAGACTGCAATCCAAAAAAAAAATAAAATATTTCTCTGCAAATTATAAACAAATACGTAAAATAATAATAAACATAAAAATAAAAAATTTTCTTTTCTCAAAAATCGGAAAATACAAAAAGAAGTCATTTGTAAAATATATTCGATAGCCCGATTTTCAATGTTGATATCTCAAAATAACTCATGTTTTTTTACAATCATCAAAATTGTTTACGAGAACAAAATTTATTGAATTGGCCAATGAATTTCGATTCTGAACCACTGTGCGCCGTTGACTAAGATGACCGCTATGTAGACTAAATATTTTGATTCTTTCTATTCTGGGGTAAGGCCAAAGCCCCAGAGGAGAATATCTTTAAGCCCGGTCGAAGGCCGGCCTTTAGTCAGCACATATAGGACATATCTAACGTGACCATCTTTTAGTGGACAAAAAGTGGGATTTATGAATTCAAAATGCGGGATTTGGTGAAATTCAGAGCCAAAAACGTAAACATGAAAAACTAAATTATATAATTTATTATAATGTATTTAGGGTCACAATGGCAAAAGAAGGCAGATGATACCAATCAAATGACTATATCTGGAAAGATTTTCCCTAACAAGGACTGATAGCTATTTAAGCACATTTTATAAAGATTTCTGCGGGAGTGTTCTTTAAAATTATTTAATTTTTTCCAGTATTTCACAAATGAAACATCACAATTTATTTAAAACAATAAACATAAATCGGCGTGTGGGTTGACTTCTATAATACGGTGAAATTCACTACATGGTGGAGGGTATATAAGATTAGACGTGGACGAACTTAACACCCTTTTACTAGATTTAATGTTTCTTTCTCTACCAATTTTGCTTAGAGTTGGATGCGATCTCCAAAATGTAAAGAAATCTAGACATAATTTGTATTTACTTTTTTAATTTAATTTGTATTTTTTTAATTTATTTTATTTATTCATGTTCTCACATTATTTCGTGAAAAAATACAAAAATGTTGAAGAGTAGTTTCTCTCAATCAATGAGCTACAGATAATACAAATAATAATCCTACTAACATCTCAGAAAGAAAGAATGTGGTTTTTTCTTGGTCAATGAGCTACAGAGTAGCTGATGAATGCTGCTGTTGAAATTGTTTTTCTTCTCAGAACTGCTTCCAGAGTGAGTATCTTGGAACTTGTTGCATAGCCCAGATCTGTTTTCCAATAAACTTATTTAAAAAAATCCACATTTCTTTGACCTACAATGTCTACTGACCTGACTGTTTTTTTCTGGTGGGTTTATTGTAAGCTGGAAGTTTACAAAACAAAAGCTACAACTTTGAATGATTTAAATTGATGCATTGAAATAATAATTGAAACAATTTCTGCTCCAAGAAAAAAATAATAATTAATGCAGCAGAAGTGCGACGCTGCATATTGGGACCAATATCCATTTTTTATGGCAAAACTCCGAAAATAAAGATACAATCTTGTACTTAAAAAATAAAAATGGGCTGATCGGACCAAGCCCACTATTACCTCCCATATAAACTCAATATATATCCATCATAATCTACACCTTGTATTTGTAAAGGGTGACAAAAATACAAACTTTATGAAAGCTTAGTTCAATTTGACGAAATGTGTTATTCCGAACAGTAATTCAAACACAAAATACAGCATACAAATATTCTACTTGACACTGCAATTTGAATAATTATTTCACGAAATAAAATAAAATGTCTTCATTTGTAAATAAAGGTGAATGGTGTTACAAACCATTTTAGAGGTACTTTCTATACCTTTTAAATACGATTTTGATGGGTCTCGTACACAAAACTAATTCAGAGATATGACCATATTTATACACTCCAAGAGTGTTTTATGCCTTTGTGCATTTGTTTGTAACACCCAAAAGGAAACGAGTTATACCCATCATTTATTAATTTATTAATCGATTTAGCAATGTCCGTCTGTCTGTCCATCTATTGTTGTAATCAACAAAAATTGGCAGAAGTAAGTAAGACCAAGGACGAACGCTATTTAATTTGAAGCAAATCGGTTCAGATTTAGATAGAGCCCCCATACAAATGTCGCTCCCGATTTGACTTTTTCAGCTCTACAAGCCACATATTTCACTCGATTTTCTTCAAATTTGACACAGTATCCTATAATTGAACTAGAAACATCTATGGTAAAAATCGGTGAGATCGGTTCAGATTTAGATATAGCCCCCATACAAATGTCGCTCCCGATTTCACTTTTTCTGCTCTAGAAACAACATATTTCACTCAATTTGCTTCAAAGTTGGTACACTACCCTATAACTGAACTGGAAATAGTTACGGTGAAGGTGTGTAAGATCGGTTCCGATTTATATATATTAACCGATTTTGGCCAAACTTTACATATTATATTTCGTCTATAAACATACATGGAATACAAACAAACATACAGATGTCCTATCCGATTTAAAATTTTTACAGGATACAAAAATCCTTCCCGATATCACAAAGTTAAACTACTTAAACAGGCCTTCAATTTCAATAATATAGTCACTTTATTATTTTCTTTCTACGCCTTGATTTTAGTTAATTTGTAAAACTGCTTTAAGTCCGAATTATTCCCACTTTTTTCAGCCGCAAATTTTAAGTCCCATTCAGGCTTGCAGTGTTGCCACATAATTTTCTCCACTACATATTCTTGATTGCTGGAGTGTTGTCATAAAGAAAATATATGCTAAAAAGAAAAAACAATTTCCAATTTTATTTTTTTTTAATTTCTGACAACAAATATGGATTTGGGACCAACGCTGTCGAGATGGATATAAATTATAAATTACAGATTTTATATATAAAATCTAAGGAATCAGACAAATTCCTGGAGAAAGGGATCTTAGAGAAAGTTCATAAAAAGGCTTCAGAGGAAAATGGAAATATTGTAATAAGGGTCTGGGGATAAGGGTCCTACAACATTCCTACAGTATATTGCTTCCCGAAGGCCAGCGAAAAGGCCCCAACATGGCCCGATGGCACTGCAGGCACATACCTACTTATCTACCAAATGCAACAGAATCACACACGCATCCGCACTCATACGATATGCAACCATTTTGGTTGCATGATGATCGATGATGATGCCACTCTTTTGTTTTGTACTTTTTGGGCTTAAGCGGCTTCTGTTGGTGTACCATCATCGACAGCGGTGCGTGTGCAACGGTCGGTCGGCGTGTGTTTTCGCAGCGATATCGTTTCATTTTTGTCGCTACTATTGTCATCTCTACGTCTCGACGTCTACGTTTGATGTTTGAGTATTGGCCAATTGACTTTTTGAATATGCAGCACATGTTGCAATCAAATTGCTGTAAAGCGTCAAATCTTTGAGTTGCCTCTTTTTTGGTCTGTGTGTGTGTGTGTGTGGCACATGAGAGCATGGGGCATGATGTTGTTATTTATGATGATGTTTTCTGATGTTTGTTGTTTTTTCATCTCTCTTTCAAATGTGACATTTTATTAAGAAGTCGCTGAAACGTTGCGATGGAAATGCAATGAAATGAAAGCATCAATGGCGGCTAGACTTTCTAATGTGCGGTGGCAATTTAGAATTGCTGCGGTATTTCGTTAACACGGGGCAACATAATATAGGAAACATATATAGGAAAAAATGAGGAGAGTTTCAATTCTGAAGAGGGTTTTCAAAGGTAATTTTTTATGTATGGTTCAGATATCTTAAATAAGACTTTTCGAAGAGGACTTGCTAAATACACCCCTTATTAGTAATGATTCAGAGGGTCCACTATTCGTTATTTGAAGATGTTAACAAATTATTCAAAATGCTCCCCAGATTGAGATCGGCCATATAAACTTGGAATAAAAATTGAATTAGAAGCCTCATTATTTTTTCCTTTATAATCTGGAGATTCTAAAAACAATGGTTTGACAAGCTGATATTTATTTTTACACTTCTTTCTGAACTGCTTCCTTTGACCACGAACTTATCTGCCCGCTCTCATTTTTCCTATGCCTCCCATAATCTCTTAATTTAATTGAAATCCCACTTGGCCGCCGCTATAAAATGAATGCACCGCCCGAAAGAGGTGAAATAAATTAACTAAAAACAAATTAATTCACCTGAACACCGCGTGATACCATCCCGAAATCAAACAAATCAACAACATCAGCCAGCCAGCCAGGCAGGCACCCCGGTACCCCGGCTCACAACGAAAACAACAACAGCAACGCCGCCTAAGGACCGGGCGTGCAACATGTGTGCGAGTGTGTACGTACCACAGATCATGTGTAGTATCTCCTCCACCTGAGTGTTGTAGATTGTTATCATTTTCGCACCTTTGGTAGCATATAAATCTACATATTACATATGACCGATGTGGCAAAAGCAACACTCTAAGACATCATCTACACCAACACCACCACCACCGCCGCCACACCATGCCTCACTGCACCACGCTCCACTGCACTGCACTCGAGCGTTTTATCTGCCAGCCACAATCATGGTTATCAACATTATTTAAGCGATATGCAAATTGGTTTTTTGTATTTAATGGAACCCCATTAGCTGGAGTTGAGCTCAGATGATGCTGGAGATTTCCAAAGTGGTTTTTGGTTGGCTGGCTGGCACAATGTGAGCATGCTGCTCACATTGCAGGTTGGCCACAAAATCAGAGGACCCCAAGGAGGAGGCTGCATGGAGGTGGTGTCGGTGGTGTTGATATTGCCGCACTGGCTATTTATTTTTTCTTGTAACATGAGTGCGATGTAGATAATTTTATATAAAACAATTTTTCAAATCATATACACGAGCAAAATCTCCCAAGCGGCACATGTGTCTGCATCTAATGGTTTTTGGTATTTTGTTTTTTTGCCAAGGCAAACAGCAAAAAAACGTGCAAAATTTGATATCAATGCAGAGAAATCATCGAAGGCAACAAAAGAAAACGAGAAAAGTTTTATAGAAAAAAAATATACCCATGAAGCTGCGTGATGTTGTCGAAGCAATGACTCTCCATACGCATGTAAATCCGTCGCATGCCTCCCTGACTTCCTGGAAATCACCCACCCAAGCAAGTGCCAAAATCAAAAACCCCTTAAAATCAGTAGGGAGATTATGAGCCCCTGGAGAATGGTGAAATGATCAAATCAGGGATTAATATGGTTCATTTTCTTTAAAGATGTTCCTAGAGACGGATGAAATATGTTTTTGTAGCGATAAAAATCAAATGGAGAGTGACATTTGCATGGGGAACTAAATTGAAATAAAAACGCTTCATGGTATCAACGAAACGGTTTCGTTGGCTCATTTTTAAGCCAAAAAAATAAATGAAAAATCGCCAAAATCAAATATGGACTAAAAAATTAAAAATGGTGTAAAACGGAAAATAAAGTTACGCCCAAAAATAAGTGAAAATTCGGCCAAAAATTTAGGTTATTTTTTCATAAGAAAAATCGGCCAAAAAAATTGGGTCATTTTTCATATGAAAAATCGACCAAAAATTAAGTAATTTTTCATATTAAAATCGCCCCAAAAAATTCAATCATTTTTCAAATGAAATATCACCCAAAATATTTTTTTCATATGAAAAATCGCCCATAAAATTGGGTCATTTTTCATATGAAAAACGGACCAAAAAATTGGTAATTTTTTATATGAAAAATCGCCCAACAAAAATTGGTAGTTTTTCATATGAAAATCGGCCATAAAATTAAGTAATTTTTCATATGAAAATTACCATTTTTTAGGACGATTTTTCATATGTAAATTCGCCTAAAAATTTTTGTTTTTCATATGAAAAAATCTCCTAAAAATTTGAGTAATTTTTTATATGAAAATTCGGCCAAAAAATCGGGTCATTTTCTGCATGAAAAATCTCCTAAAAATTTGAGTAATTTTTAATATGAAAATTCGGCCATAAAATAGGGTCATTTTCTGCATGAAAAATTGTCTAAAAAATTGTATCATTTTTCGTATGAAAAATTGCCCCAAAATTGGGTCATGAAAATTCGTCAAAAAATTTGAATTATTTTTCACATAAAAAATCGCCCAAAAATTGTTATTTTTTATTTAGAAAATTGCCTAACAAATTGGGACGTTTTTTCATATTAAAAATCGGCCAAAAAATTGGGACATTTTTCATATGAAAAATTAATCCTTTTTCATATGAAAAATCGCACAAAAAATTAGGTAATTTTTCATATAAAAAATCGCTCAAAAAATTGGATAATTTTTCATATGAAATATAGGCCAAAAATTTAACTAATTTTGAATATGAATAATAGCCAAAAAAAGATCATCTGGGGTATGTCCAAAGCGGCCTACGCAGAGCGAACGTTTTGTTTGCGTTGTGGGCCTTCGGCTGGGCTTAAAATTTTTTTCTCTGGACTACGTCTAAGGCCGGCTTCGCAGAGTAAAGGATTTTATCGTTGCCCGCATTTAGACGGATATATTCTCCTCGGGGGTATAACCAAATCGGATACGCTGAGTAAAGGTTTTCGGCGTTGCATTTATGAAAAATTGCTAAAAAAAAAGGTAAAGGGTTGTATTTTATATTTGGTTTTTAAGTGATTTTTCAAAATACAAAATAGTCCAAACTAAAAAATATGAAATATTACCCAATAATTATGAATTTTTTGGGTTGATTTTTCACACGAAAAATCACAAATTCTTTTGTTTTTTTTTTTTTTGATTGGACGGATTTTCTCCCAATTATATAGACCCAAGACCCAAAAGTATCGCTTGTGTCAAATTTTACTTAGATTATAATTAGCTGAAGTTTTATTACATGAATAACTCGACAGACATATACAAATCGATTCAGATGCGAGTGTCTGTGTTCATCGGTGTAATAACACTGTCCAACAGCAATTTTGGAACAGAATAGAGACTCTATAATTCTGAAAGGGCATGCTGAGTACACCATTTTTGGCAAAATAAACTTATAGTCCAGCTGGTCTGAGCTTCTTTTTACAGTGGATCAAAGTTTTCATTTTTTGGTCGAAGGGAGCATTAAACTACGCGCAAAAAAATTTAAAAATGTTAACTCTCTAGCTCCTCTCTTTATGGGTCAAATTGACCCTTTTTCGAGAAAATCAAAAAAGTCTATTTAAAAAGGACATTTAAGGATTGAAATGTTCTACGAAAAAAATATGACGGAAAATTTCTGTGGGGGTCACGAAGACACCAAAGTTGTAAATAATGCTCTTCCGGCTTAAATAGCAAAATTACACGCCAGCTTATATAATTAAAACTTTAAATTAGAATCGGCTATAAAAAAGGTACTGATTATTTTCAAATTTCTGGAAAGGTAGAACTTTGCCATTTAATAATGGAACACAATATCATTCATATGACTACTGGCTCGGCAGTACCTCATCCGATCAACACAATTTTTCAGTGCAGCCCAAAATCCTTACCAATCAGTAACTGGTTGTGCATGCATTGGTTTCTCAGTAGTCACCATATGCGGCACTTTTGCTCATTGACATAGCCACCGAGTTGAAAACGAGCTTCATGAAGGTTGAACTGAAGGCCGATCTCTTCTCGAAAATTTTCCACTTAAATGTCTTAAAGTTTACGCTAAAAACTTTTGAAGTAAGTTTTTAATATTTCCCAATTTTGTTCGAGTGTTTAGCGTCCCATTTGGCAAATTTCAAGCATAAACTTGAAAATATAAATAAAAAGAGGGAATAACCTCTTTCAAAGTGAAAGTAATCGGGTATTCACATTTAAAATTTTAAATGGCCCACCCTATGAATTATGCATAAAGAGACCACTCTTTATGGACCAATACCCACTACATTATGAAAGAATACATAGAGGACGAACACATAAAGGTTCATCAGTATGACTCGTTGTGGACTTTCATAACATCACATGGTTTCTATAAGGCAAGAATACAGATCTGAGGTGTATTACGGTGGTATTTTTGACGAAGTTCTGGACCTCCCGCTTAGAATACATCCAAAAAGATCTAAGGACCACTTAATTCACTTTGGTTGGTCATTTGAATGGGTCATGCGGTCCCAGGTTACATGACACAAGGTGACTACATCATCCTTCGAGCTGTTATAAAACCGATGTCGTTCGAAAATAAGTAAAAATTCTAAGATGATACGTTTGGTTATGATCTAAGAGAAATAAAGTCACGGTGTGTCAGATGCTGTGACATCTTGTGGAATATAGATCAAACCCCACCACTTTGATCTACTGTCTTTATCTTACTGTATATCACCTGAACTATCTCTCTTTCTCTGCATTATCAAAATCTACTATTATGAGACTTCTGGGGATGATCTACGACAAGAAAAGTCACGATGTGGTTGATGCTGTGGCATTTTGATTAATATAGTTCAAACCCACTACTTTGATATACAGGGTTTATCTTACCTTATACCTCCTGACCTCTCTCTCTCTCCAGATTTCTAATAAAAGATCTGAGCTTTACCAGAACAGAACTTGTTCGAAAAAAGGAAAAATATCTACTATGATGAGACTGGGGATGATCTACGACAAGAAAAGTCACGATGTGGCTGATGCTGTGGCATCTTGATTATCTTATACTTGTACCTCTTACCTTATACCTCCTGACCTCTCTCTCTCATTCTCTCTCTAAATTTCAAACATCTTTCCCACCACTATAAGATGTGAGCTTTGCCAGAACCGAACTTGATCGAAAAAACCAAAAATCTCTACTATGGTGAGACTTCTGGGGATAATCTTCGAGAAGAATCCATTGAGTAACACGGTTTCTCTTAACTTATACCTCTTGACCTCTCTCTCTCTCTCTAGATTGCTAATATCTTTTCCACCAATTTTTGTCGAAAGGGAGAACTGTTGGAAGATGATAACGGTTGGTTACTGTAATGTCATCCAAGCAGACCACAGTGACAATATCACGTTTGACTCACGCAATTGCTCCAATGGGGACGTGAGTAGACAGGCTGTTATAAGGGGCGGCATTTTCACAGGTCTGTATATTTGCACACCACATAGATGCCACATAGTCTCCATCACCTCCTCACACCTCTCTATAATCTATTTGCATTATTTGAAGGGGGCAAAACCTTGAAATAGTAATTGGGATGGTAAATATGATATGAACACCCAAGCAGATCCTAGGTGGACAACATCACGTTTGTCTCACTGGAGACATGAGGCGACAGACGGTGGTCGATCTCAGTGCGGCATTTTGACAAGTCTTCATATTTCTCCACTGCTTGTTACTCACACTGCTAGACCACACTGGCGCCTACTTGACACTCACCGGCCAATCGCTTTCTTTGATGGATCGCTAAGTAATAACAATAAATAGCTGAGGGCTGTTGATGGTTTTGGGCTATATTAAGTTAGGAATTTTTGTGCCTTCAACTGTTATAGTCAATGTTTGTCTCTTTTAGAAAAATATAAAAATAGCCGTAGCCCCAAATGATCCAAAGAGAACGATCATTTAGGGCTACGGATATTTTCATATTTTCCTATCTGACATATCTGTGTTAATGAGTTATTGGTCAAATGGTCAAGTGAATTTTGTGTCGCACAGTCGAGATATTTCTTCCAAAAATACGTCGATTTCATCAGGGGTCTATCTGGTATTGACCCAGACCCTTCCTCTTATGTCATGGGTTAATCTGCCTCATCGGATCACTGCCAGTTGCTGGCTCTCCTTGAGTCACACCAATGTTGAAAGCTCATCTTTAAAGATGCCATCGCAGAGGTTGGTGTCTTGTCGTTTCACATATAAAATTTGGGCGATAAGCTGTGCACATGTTGCCGCATTTAGTTCGCCTGAACGTGATTTGCATTCAAATGGCTGTAAACAAGAAAACGAAACGGAACGAACAAAATCAAATGGCTTACAGATAAGCCTTTGAAAGGCTCTCAAAGAGGCGAACAAATCTCCTCCAAAAAACAATATCTTTGTTTTCATATTACAGCAGACATTGTCTGTAAAATCTGAAACCAATCTAAGACACACACACACAGCGCAAGCACCAACCATCAACCAGCACTGGCTGCATTTTGGCCGCATCTGTAAACTTGGCTGTGTGTGCTTTTCTGTTTATGATTTATAAGCCAATAAAGGCTAAACATAAATCTTGACAATATGATTAAATACCACTAACATAGAGGAGACCGCCGCGCAACAAAAACATTTACACTAACGCTCTTTGTATGCCTGATGATGGCCTACGTGTGTTTTTTGAATTTCTATCGGCCTCTGGTTTTCCCTTTTAGATCATCTGCAACAGACTGAGTATCGCTACAAAGAATCTGCTCTAATTTGGTTCACTTTTTCCACATCCACATCCATATTCATTTATCATTTGATGTTGCACGGGAACCCGTGTTTGCGTCGCTTTGATGTCCCCTGTTGTGAGTGGCGATGTTGCTGCATTCACGGAACCAATTTTGGTACCGTCGTTGATGAACTTGTTGCCGTTGTCAAATGGCATCAGTAGCTGCTTATAAATGGTCTGATGTGTCTATGGCAGATGAACGCATTGAAATGTATTCTAAGTTTGTGTACTGCTCGTATATGGTATGATAAACAACATTATTTAAAAGATTTCCTACAAAAGTTGGGTAGAAAATATGGCGGCCACTTAAATTGTGAAAAAAAATATTTTCCGCAATGTGAGAACTCGAATCATTTGGTCAAGGATTTGAGAAGGAGTAGGACTATCATAAGTCATTTCAGACCACAGTCCTGTGGACAAACATGTTGCAACATATAAGCATAGGAAAAGTCGCAATAACACTAGGTTTATATCCAGAGATACACTCTTGTTTGAGAATTAATATCCTTTAATAGGACACTGTTTGCTATGTTATGTTGCTATGAGTAATGACTTAGGTGTGAAGAAGCCCAATAATTTCTATAACTTTTAAATTTCGATGGGAAAGGCATATATAAAACGCCACTACCAAAAGTTTTCTAATTTTTCAAGAGGACAATGGTCCACTTTTAAAGGAGTCTAATTCTTAACACTTAAATAGTTCTATCGACAAGAACTTTTCCCCAGATATAAGACAGCAGGGGACCGAAAAAAAAACGCTCCAGAAGATTTTGAGAACTAAATGTACTAAATATCACCAATATTTAAATATAAAGCTTTATTCATTTATGTGGCTCGAAAATATAAAACACGATTTATTTAATTTTATTTTTTTATTTTAATTTATTATTTTATTAAATTTATTATTAAATTTTTATTTATGATAATGAAGTCCATTTCAAGCAAAATGTTAGCACGAGGGAAATGATGAGTGTTTTTATAGGTTATATTTTTCGATAACATTAAACGGCGTACAGTGGTTCAGAATCAAAATCAATCCGCCAAAATTCCACTAAACATTTTTGAGGGCCATTTTTCAAATGAAAAATTACCCAATTTTTTGGCGATTTTTCATATAAAAATTACCCAAATTTGTGGACGATTATTCAAATGCAAGATGACCCAATTAGTCTGACGATTGTTCATATGAAAAATTAAGCAATTATTGGGCGATTTTTCAAATGAAAAATTAAGCAATTATTGGGCGATTTTTCATATGAAAAATTACCAACTTTTTGGGCCCAAGGCCTAATTTTTTGGGGGATTTTTCATTTGAAAAATTGTCCCAATTTTTTTGACGATTTTTCATATGAAAAACAACGTTTCTTTTTGGGCGATTTTCCAAATGAAAAATGACCCAATTTTTTAGTGTATTTTTCATAAAAAAGGTAAATTTTTTTGTTGATTTTTTCATATGAAAAATTACCCAACTTTTTGGCTCAAAATCTAATTTTTTCTGAGATTTTTCCATTTAAAAAGTTACCCAATTTTTTGGGCGATTTTTCAGATGAAAAATTACCCACATTATTGGAGGATTTTCATATAAAAAATTATGCAATTTTTGGGCGCTTTTCATATGAAAAATAGCACAAGAATTGGGTCGTTTTTCGGGTCGACCCAATTTTTGGGTGATTTTTTAAATGAAAAATAAACCAAATTTTTGACGTTTTTTTCATATGAAAAATCGCCCGAAAGTTTAGACGATTTTCAGTTGAAAAATGGCCCAATTTTTCGATAATCTTTCATATGAAAAATTAGTATTTTTTTGGCGATTTTTTATATCAAAAATGATCCAATTTTTTTGGAAGATTTTTCCTATGAAAAAATCACCCAACTTTTGGGCGATTTTTCATACGAGGAATGATCCAATTTTTGGGCGATTTTTCATATTTTCATAGGTCATTTTTCACCCAAATTTTTGGACAATTTTCTTTTTTAAAAAGATCCAATTTATGGACAATTTAAAATATTTTTGGGCGCTTTTCATATGAAAAATCGCACAAGAATTGGATCGTTTTTCGGGTCGACCCAATTTTTGGGATTTTTGAAATGAAAAATAAACCAAATTTTTGACGTTTTTTTCATATGAACAATGAGCGAGTTTTCATATGAAAAAAAACCTTGAACTTTTGGACGATTTTCAGTTTAAAAATGACCCAATTTTTCGATAATCTTTCATATGAAAAATTAGCATTTTTGGCGATTTTCTATATCAAAAATGACCCATTTTTTTGGGAGATTTATCCTATGAAAAAATCACCCAACTTTTGGACGATTTTTTCATACGAAGAAATGATCCAATGATTTGGGCGATTTTTCATATTTTCATAGGTCAGTTTTCACCCAAATTTTGGACAATTTTCATATGAAAAAAGATCAAATTTATGGACAATTTCATTGGATTATGAAAAATGATGCAATTTATGGGCGATTTTTCACAAGAAAAATGGTCATTTTTTGGCGATTTTTCATTTGAAAAATGACCCTTTTTTTGGGATATTTTTCATTTGAAAAAATGACCCAATTTTTGTCCGATTTTTTTCATATGAAAAATTAGCTAATTTTGTGGAGATTTTTGAGAATTAGCAAGAATCTACGGATTATTTTGAGATATTAGCATCGGTTATACATTAGAAATAGCCCATATTTTCGTATTTTTAAATTTTTTACAGAACTGAAAAAATGTTTACTAGAACATATTACATGGAAATATTTGTAAAAGATGTTATGAAAAATAAATAGAACGAATGAATCATAAAAAAATAAAATCTTTCGAAAAATGACGCCGCTGACTCCATTTTTGTGAAATAATTTAATACAGGAGATGGATTTGCAGATCGAAAATCTTTTACAAAAATGAGTGCTGCGGCCTCACTTTATTTCTGATATTCATCATCTTTGTATGATTCGAAATAAATAAAATAAAATAATACCACCAAATACGAAAATGTTTTCAACTGTCACTACGAAAAAAGAATACTATAATCGTCCAATAATTCGACCAATAAGTTACTCTAAGACAAGAATCAAAATTTATATTTAAAGGTGCTTTAAGAAAAAATGTTGACAAAAATGCAACAACAAAACATGATTTTTAGGAGTGTTTCGCTCACAGACTGCTTAATATAGGAACGAAATATGTTGCAAGTCAACATTAAACTATACAAACTTTAATACCATTGAGTGGCTGAAAGATGTTTGTCCATTCGTATGGACAGCGATCCAGCTACTGAAAATATCCCAGAGGCCAAAGACTGCCAACACAGGAAGCTTTTATTTTGTGTAGCTGTTGTTTGGGCATATATTAATTCATATATTGCGAATAGAGTTTTTAGAGATCACGGTATGTCTCCCTGCCATATCCATTAAACATTGAGAACGGCCCAATAATTACACTGTGAGACAGTCCAAAAACTCTGAGAAGTCCCATTATTTTTTTGGTAGGTCTTGTCGAGTAGAAGTCCAAATATATAACTAAAATTCATAAAAAAGACAAAAACGATGAAAAAATTATTAGATTTCGAAAACACACGAATTCCCATAACGGAGAAAGTGTGTTCTAAACTTGGGGATTTTCTATTTTTTGTCATTTTTATCTGTTTTATGTATTTGTATGAAATAGAATAAACAAAACTTATATTTTTGCAAAAATTTAATATTAATAAAAAGCGTATAACTCAGTCAACTATTAATGGATTTTAAGAACAAATCGGAATTTTATTCCTTGAAAAATTTATTATACAAATAAATCTACAAGTGAAGGGGTTACCAAACAAAAAGAAGTACTAAAACATTGCCAAAGTTGAAAAATGACTAAAATTTGTTTAAAAAATGTGTCTGCTAGAAGAACACTGATTTCTTAAGTTTTCTTCAATGAGCTATATATCGATCGAAAGCTAGAGGTTTCTTTTTGATATCCAATGACAAATCGGTAGATAACCAACTAGGATATAGGCTCATAAATGAGCAGAGGTACGAAAAACTGGATTTTTAACCGTAACTCAAGATTTTGGGGCATTTGGCAAATTTTAAATTCATAAATTCTTATTCTACTCGACAGTACCTATCAGAAGTTTTCTACTTCATTCTCTTTTGTATTGGGTGGATCATTTTAAATTTCAACTACCGATTACTTTGACTTTGAAAGCTTATGTTTGACATTTGCAAAATGGGACGCTATGCGCTCGAACAAAATTGGGAAATATTAAAAACATACTTCCAAAGTAGTGAGTCTTGTATGCAAACTGCGAGAAAGTTGCGTGCAAAATATTCGAGAAGAGAACGGCTTTCAGTTCAGCCTTCATGAAGCTCATTTCTATATCGGTGGCTATGTCAATAAGCAAAATTGCCGCATATGGTGTTCAGAGAACCACATGCGACTATTGAGAAGCCAATGCAGCCACAACGAGTTACTGTTTGGTGTGGATTTTGGGCTGTACTGAAAAATTAGATTGATTGGATGAGGAACCCAGCCAGTCGTAT